>JAPMOR010110250.1:305007-330218 GCA_026543865.1 Argiope aurantia
GGATGAGTCATGATATTGAGTGATATTCCGTATCAATTTGTAATCCAACAAAATTTCTTCAAAAGTTATGAGCAAAATGGATCAGTAATGATATTGAGTGATGTTAGCATGCTTCGGAGAAAAATCGTGCAGACTCGGATGAGCCAAAATCTGTAAAAAACTATGATAATATAGAATATAATATTCGAGTTGATGGTGATTTTCTTCCATTGTGGTGGTGGGAAAAATAAAGAACTCTCATCATTTTTTTTTTTTCAGATTCAAGTGAACGAGTAACAGATGAGGCGGCAAAGCACCCATGCATTCCCGACCACCAAAGAAGAAAAGAATCAGAAAATCAGAATCTTCGCAACTCCGGGTTCGTGACACATCCAGATGGTACTCCAATTTGTTCCCCTCCTTCTGTTGAGTCGCCGAAAGACGATGATCCATCCCTCCCATATGGTAGATAAAAATCCCTTCGATTCAGATGCCTTTTTTGCACAAATGCAGGCGTGGAATGACGAAGAGCATGCACTCGATCTCTTGTCACTTTTCGGATGGTATAAACACTAATGTGGCAGAAGTTCGTTTGTTTCTTCGGAGAAGGCGACATCTGGAGGGGCGTTTTTTAGAGATGAAACCATTTGGTACCACTCACTTAAATGATACGTTGGGCGGGATAAAAGAGTAGATATCTCATCCAAAATACAGTATGATAAATCAAATCACATGGCTTTAAACAATCCCTGTAGATAGGGTCGGGTTATTAAATAACAATTTCCGACAGGGTATGAAAGTGTCTATAATCGCCGAGTCATCGAGATTCTTCTTTTTTTGAGATATTTTAAAATTAAAAGAAAGTTTGAGGTTAGAAAGCATTTTGGACTTGTAATAATCGCGAAAATGGCGCGAACGAATTTGTCTAATTAAATCAAGTATTGTTTTAATTAATTTTGGCATATTATTGCAGTAATATTTGTAATTGATTACTATTTGCAAGCTTTAAATTAAGCTATTTTATTATTCTAAAAAATGTAGTATCGCATAATTTTAAAAAAAACGACCGATCTCATCATTAAAAATAATTTAGAGTGAGTAAAATATTTTTGTCATGATTTTATTACGTTGTTTAGTATTGCATTTAAATTTCAGTATTGTATTTTTTTATGCTCAATGTATTGACACCAATTTTAGAAAGTGATCTGTTACAAAACATTTTGCCATTTCAATTTTTTAAAATTTAGTATCTAAAATTATTTATATAAAGATTAAAGATAAACTTTCTCACATGTTTGTTTTACAAGGCATTATCGCCTCCTTTCTTATTAAAACTATGAGACCTGAACAAGTCTGTGAATGCCACAAAACTCAGATTTTTATTTTTAATATCTTACACATGAGTGTTTTGTTCTTTGCAGTATAGTGGTAAAAACCGAGTATGCATTTTGGAAAATTCGACAAAATTTGAAATCAAAATTAGACGCAGAACTACAATTTTAAGATCATATATAAAAAAAATCATTTATCTCAATCATTGCATTTTTGCTTTTATATGCATGCAATTATAGAGATCGATAGGTAGTCAACTCTTCGAAACATTTAGTACAAAATTTGATATGAATATATATTTCAGATGCAAAAACTGAAAACTAATTTTTTTTATTATTTATCTCTTTATTTTTTGTAATTGTATTCTCTTATACTTGGACAGACAAGTGATTTCCCAGTGAATATATTTTGTTCAAAAATCATAAAAATTTACAAATATATTGTTAAGATTACGTACCAAATTTAATCTGTCTTCCTCAAAGCAGTTCTGAGTTATCGTGTATATGAACAGGAAAAAAAAACAACATCCAAAACATCCAGGAAAAAGTCCAAAAATGAGCAGCTTTTTACCAGATTATTGGCTTTTTCACCTGTTAAAACTATGAATAAAGAATGCACTTTTTAAAATGTAGTCTTGCTTTTTGAAAAAAACTCAAAATTTTAAATTCATTTGAGGTATATTATGAATTACAGCGAGTGCAAATTAAAAAGTGTTTATTCGACAAAATAAAAGTGATAATTTTACTTTGGAATTAATGTCCATTGAAAGCAATTTTTTCTTTGGATTCTTAATTTTAACATTGGCAAATGTTCGCGATTAAGTGCGTTGATGGATGAATTCTACCATGACTTTAAAATACTGTTACAAATTGTGCATAAAATTAAGTTAAAAAATTTATTAAAATAAAGAAAAAAATTATACGGAAATGAATTTTATATCATCAAAAAGTCAATTTTTTTAATTTTATGCATTCATTTTAAGGAGATAATAGTTCAGAACGATATGAACATGAATTTCCACAGGAAAGTCAGAGCGATTATCCATCTGATGATAGTTAAATCTGTTTTTGTGCTCAATTAAACCAGTTTGATGTCTATTTCTACAATTTTTTTGTTAACATTTTCTTTTCTTTCCTGTGACTGAATGGTGGTTGACATGGTAAGCCATTTTCAGTGTGTTTTCAATAATATCTTGCCTTTCTGTTCTTTAGTTTTAATAATTCGCAAATAATTAATTAACCCTTTATTAGCAATAAAAATAAATTAATCGATTAACTGATGATTAAGTTATGAAAATATTGAAATATTATATATACAACATTATAAAATTTTCAACTCCATTATATTTAAAAGTGAGCAAAAATCGATTACAGAATTTTGTCCTTACAAAGATTAAAGTAGTAAATTTAAATATAAACATGGAATATTATTTTAACACGATAATTTTATAAATTTAGCCACAGTATTTTATATACAGGTGATTTTCTCATTTGCTTTTGTTTATACATAAAAAACGAAGTCCCTATATTAGAATGTCAAGGGGGTCTGGCTTGTAAATAAATGAATTAAAACCTAACTAAAGAGAAAGACGAAATCACTTCCTCCAAGAACATTCTTTCTGAATGATAAACATCTCTATTATTTCCGAATAAAACACTTGTCAACGACTTACTATTTTTCCACGGTTAAATTCCTCTTCAAATGCCACCATGCTCAGTTTCCTAATCTCAAACACCAGCTGTCCGTTATCCAAAAGCAAATACGAAATTAAGAACAGGAAGTAAAACCCCACGGTCGTTGCTCGATGTCTGTAGACCAAAAGGGCGTCGACTGTCTCCCTGTCCCTGGGGTAATGTTTAGCTTTTCGTCAGCTTCCACCCCAAAAAAGACTTCTGAAGGGAAAAACATCTAGAACAGATGACAGGCTTTACCATCCTTTTATTTACTCAGATTATAAACGGGTGTTTCCTGGTATGTCTTATTTTTACCGGTTTTTTCCCCTTACAGGACTCTCAGTTTCCAACACTGGATATATTTATGATTCCCCTGGGATACTTAAAATTTTTACACAGATCGTGGACCTGAATTGTGTGCAAACGTGCATTGAAAAATAGATTACAATTCCTTGGAAAGATATTCCCACGATGATAAAAAAAATGCGTGGCAATGTCTACTTTGCAACCATTCTTGGATACCACTCTTGGTACAATCTTGGATGCTTGAAAAACATTTTCTAATAAACATTAATTATTCAATATATAGTAAACTTCACCTTTTAAGGCAGCTGATAAAATAATTCCCAGTAACTTTTTGAACTAAAATTTCATATGAATTTTGATTTTGTGCATATGAGATATCCTGATATTGACTTAAATGATGGTACAAACAGAAGCATATACCAACACACACACACACACACACACACAAAATGTCACAAAGTATAGTATATAATTTATTTGCTGCCTTTCATGAAACAGTTGGTTTGCCGGGATTTGGTGGCAGCTAACCTTTCCAATTAAATATTTTATGTATCTGAAAAAAACGTCGACGATTCACTTAATTTTCAATTAATTAATTTTTTTTAAAAATCACTTTAGGGTGCACATTTACGGCTCCCAAAACATGTATATGGCAAATTTGATAGTAATATTTTCGGAAGTTATTGCAAAAAAAAATTATAAAAATTCACTTAATTTTTAATTAATTAAAAAAAAATTTTAATCACTCTGGGATGCACATTTCTGACTCCCAAAACATGTATATGACAAATTTAACAGTAATATTTTTGGACGTTATCACGAAAAAACGTCGAAAATTCGCTTCATTTTTAATTAATTAAAATTTTAAAGAATTACTCTGGGGTGCACATTACCGACTCCCAAAACATGTGTATGCCAAATATGGTAGTAATATTTTTGGAAGTTATCGCGAAAAAATGCCAATAATTCGCTTAATTTTTAATTGAAATTTAATCAAAATTTTAATAAAATCATTGCGGAGTGTATATTTTTGGTATATGTATATGGTAGGTGTAAGTCAAACGATGTGATCAGGTCAACACACACGCGCACATTCGTCTTCACTACAAGTAAAGATAGAGATACATATAAAATGTTTTTATGCATTGCTAATTGTAGCCTTTGGAAATCGCTCTCGATTTTGGATTATTTATATGTTGGAATCAGCGGAAAGACACATACAATGATTTTTTTTTATTAGATATATTTTACTAAATAAGTTTCAGTAGCGCAATTTCGATTATAAATCGAAATCAATAGAATCGGTACTTCAGAATAAATGAAACTATTGAAAAATCATCCATTAGAAGATCTACTTTAAATCTATGAAATTTAGCTGTTAATTTTTTCTGGTTATAGCAAAGTTATCGAAGAGGCATGACTGCGGGGCTATGACTGGACCGGTTCTTTTTGCTTAGCACGTATTTGAGAAAAGGAAGCAAATTAAAGCGAAAAAGACATAAAGTGTTGTCATGATAAAAACCAGCGGAAATAACATTTTCGCGTTTTCTTTAATAAGGATATTAACTCTTTTTTCAAAAATGAATTTATAGATCTTGGCCAAAGTCCAAGAATGACGCGAGTGCTCACATTTTTATTTTCACTATCCCATATAAAAGAGTTTTGTACTTCGCAGTATATTAAAGAGAACCGATATATAATATATATTGCTATATATCTGTAAATATATGTTGAGAGAGCTGGGTTTGTGCAGTGATCCGATAAGAATTACAACGTGATTCTTGGGGATTATTCAGCAGATGCAACTCCGTAGTTTTTGTAATTAAAATTAGAATTTCATTGTTAGTTCTTTTATACAACATGCTAGTTTCACAAACAACCCTATCTAACAGTCAATCAAATTGCCGGGAAAAGAGCTCTAATTCGCGATCTTTCTATCGGAATTTATCAGCCTAGATTTATTTAAAAAGTCAATTTTGTTTTCTGTAAGACAAAGATCGAGAATGTTATTTTTTATCACTCATGAAAATGTCATTTACTACTGACGTTATCTCAAAAACTTTACATCAAAGAAATTATGATTTGTTAGCTGGGGAGGTGATGACAGGTAAGAACGATTAACAGGTGTGTCTCCAATCATAGTTTAATATAAATGCATCGAAGTGTTATCGCATTCTTCAGATTTATGTTGAATGTTTGATCAAAGCTTGACGCTCAGACATTGCTAATATTTATTCTGCAAATGGAATGCCTCGTGCTCAATGTAGAAAATGAGCAAAACTAATGTTTTCATTGGGCTCACATCAAAAGGAACCGTTTCCTGTGTTTATTTTAGTATTTTCTCAGGCGTTTCTTCTTTCGAAGCTTGCACTCTCAGATAACATTCCTTCTACGGGGTGTGGTAGAACAACGAGATGCAGAACACGTGATCATAAAAAAAAATCCGCCATGAGATGGGGATTTGTTTACATACTAGCAATGGGAATGAAATTAGTGAACGTTATTTGTACGCTTCACGATGTGAGCAAAGTTTATAATCAACATATCTCAAAGCGAAGTCTGACATTGTTTTGATTTTTGAAATTTGATTGCGATATGTACTTTTTGTTTGGATCTGCAAGATTCTAAAATTAATTTTTCTGTTCGGAAACGTAAGAAAGCTTGTAGTTTGTGCTCTAAGATCCAAATTTCTCGCATATCTATACAAAGAACATGGAAGTAAAAATTCATGGCATGGGGGCATCTACTGTGTATTGATATGTCAAATTCGGTTCGTCAAAGCTATCTTGGACAACCTAGGTTGTATCTGAAATAGAAGTTTTACTTCCTATATGGTAGTATATTTCGTATATCTAGCCAAGGAACATGAAGTAAAAATTCATGGCAAGGAGGCATCTATTATGTATTGGTATGTCATATTCTGTTGGTCAAAGCTATTTTGACAAGTTAGAGTACATTTGAAATAGAAGTTTTACTTCCTAATATATATTATATGGTAGTACATCTCCTAGCCAGCTTCCTTCCTAGCTAATTTGCCTAGGAAACTTTGAAATTACGCATTTCGCTCGGAAGCTTGATCGCAACGAGCAATCCTTGTAAATCTGCACGTTCGTGTAAGAGTTTTTGACTACAATTCTTGAAGAGAACAGGCAGAAGAGAAATCTCGCCTTCTTTTTTTGTGTTCTTCGCCCAAGTCATGTCTTAAACATTAGGATCAGTAGGTAGGCGGACAATAATTCTTTTGTCAGTTTATTCAAGAAAAATGAGAACGATGTAAAAATCTAAATGTTTTTTCAATAAAAAGTTTCAATAGCATTTGGAATCTACTTCAAACTGCAACTCTCTGAGAGTCGCCTCCAAAGCTGGAACAATTTTGTGAAAATTTGAAAAAATAAGGCAATCTTTTTTTTCTTCGGATGTTGTAACGCTCAAGATTTACAAGTTGTTTATCTGATCTAAATGAATCTAAGACACTTATCAACTCTGATTTGAAACAAGAATTCGAATTGGATTTCAATCCACTTATTATTAATGAACATAACAAAGGTCTGGTTTTAAAAAAGATTAATAGCTTTTTTATATTAAGAAAATTATTAAAATTATAGAAATTTATTAAATTATTATTATTTCGGATTATAAAAAGCGGAGGTATAAGGAGAAATGTATTTATCAGTACCTTTGACATTAGAGCAGCCAAGAGATTATAAAAGATGTATAGATGACCAATTCCGAAATTTGGACTCTAAAGGGATTTACTGGGGCCCAGGGCTAGATTTAAGCATTTTGTGCCCTTACGCAATGCATATTTTGAGATCGTTCTTTTAACAAACGTATCAATTTAATTATATCATATCTTGCTTTTAGAACCTTAAAGCTAGTTCTTACATCTGTGCTGTCGCGACGATTGTTATTCAGTTTCTAAGACAGGATAGAATAGTTTATTTATAGTTATATTAAAGGAAAAAAAGCTGGTACTGCTATTTGATTTTTTTTTTTTTGTAGAATATCTAGTCAGCATAATTTTTATTCAAACAAAAATTGTGCAGTTGGAATGAGGGTAAAAATTCTACGTTTGCAATAGAGAAAAATTTTAAAACAATTATGTAGCTTTTTACTGTCAAATATTTAAAGGAGTGAAAAAATAATATTCTGTTTTGGATACCATATGCTGTTTCTAAGCTACTGATGATCATTGGGAAATGAAAAAAAATTATTTCTTGTTGTTCTGTCGGAAGTTATCCTTGCCACGCCATTGACTTCAGGATTTTTCTGCAGATAAGCTCCAATTATCTTAATCAATAAATTATATGTTTTAATCGTAATGAGTAACATTATCTATCCTATTTTTAAATTTTATAAGTGGAAAACATTATTTTAGCAACTAATAACAAAAAATACATTTTTTTCCGCATCATCTTCATTATGTTCAAATTCAACTAGATGCATGAAAAAATATTTCATATTCGTTGCTGGTTATAAAAAAAAATCATCTCACCCCTCTCTTGTTAAGTGTTAAGTAGATTTAGAAAATACAGACAGGTTGAGGTTGCTTTCGAAAAATATGTAATTTCTTATATATTTCTTTTAAGTGAAAGATGCAGAAGATGACTTCTTTCAATTTGAGGGCAATCCCTTTCCAGAAATCTCCTAACAAGTGCACATCATCGAGAAGGTAGGCTTGTCTGAGATGAGCTCGTGTGCCAAGCCAGATTTCATTACGGCGAGCAAGTTCCTAGAAGATTATCAAACTGTTTGTCTTCAATTCGCCGGTTTTAGCATAATGTGTTTACAGAGGTGTGGAAAAGCGGCCATATTAAGCCTTCAACCCGAAACTCCCAGGCTTTTATCAGCTGGACACCAACATGGCAGAGGTGTCGGCTGCAGCGACATAAAACTCGGCTGATTCTGCCTGTCTCTGTATCGAAGTGAAGAGAGCCAGCAGGTGTGGATGGAAGGGCAGGGAAGGGGGTGGGATGTATGTATTTCTTTATTGTGACTCCGTAAGAGGATAGGGGAAGAGGGGTGAACCGGAAATGAGTCATAAAATCTTGATGACTAGACGGCAGCAGAGTTAATTATATTTACTTTTAATACCCATTAGCAGCAAATAGATTGGCTGCTTTAATTAAAATCCGTGATTTGCGCTTTGCCTTCATAAAACTTTCAGAGCAGGGCGTTAATCTGGTCTCTACCTTCCGAAGAGAAGTGAAGAGGGAGAGCTGGGGTGGAGGGTGTAGCGATACGTAAAACGTGATTTTGGAAGACGATTTTTATGCCCGGAAAATAAAATAACCCGCGATTGAATATATATGACGTAATTAATGCAAATAAGCCGAGCACAAACACTCGTAAAATGATGTTAATATTTTTCACCGAGCCCTGTGCTGTGTAGTTCGGGTTACTACACAGTTGTTTGAGTTTTAGATGTTCTTCGGAATTTGAATTCGGGTAATCTTTTGCAGAGGTTAAATGTATAGAAGGTCCGGGATTGTAAATATATATATAGCGTATCGGATCAAGAGATTAGTTTTCGGGGGTTATTAAAATTTCCATTCTAGGAAAAAGTTTCGACTAGGAGAATACTTTTTATACTCTGGGACTGTTGAGTGGTGAATGGTGTTAGGGTGGTTTGGTGTTAGGGTTGCAAATGCCATAAAACTCAATTTCGTGGAACCAAATTTCTATTTCTCTTTAATAACATTTTTGATGAGTGTATTTTTGCATATGTATTACGCAGCTAGAGTTATTGAGGTTTTTGCTCTCTTTTGTAAATTTTGATTTTTGAATTAAAGATGTTTTTAGGGGACATCAAATGACTTCAATGTAAAATTTGAAATAAAAGATGAAATCTGTTAATCATTTAACTTCCTATAATTCTCATAATATGATTCTAAAGTCTTATCTTCTTCTAATTTATAACTGGCAAAAAAATTCTGTCAGTAACCAAACTTGGAAAATCTTAATTTAAATTCATATTTTGAATTCTTTTTGTCTGTTTCTGGGTTTTACTCTTTTCTGTCGAAGAAGCATAAATGTTGAGTATCAGTTTTATACTCTTGTGACGAAAAATAGTAATAAAATATCCTAAGTATTTTTTTTTCTCTTTAGATTGCTAACAATTTACTAAAATAGTCACCTACAGCTTTTTTTATTAGATTCAGCAAATTTATCTAATAAAATTTGATAAAATCTAGCTTAGGAAATTAATACAGTAATTTATTGCAAAAATATCGTAAATGCTTTATTTTCTAAATTCGTTTCATTTCTTAAGTAAAATAAAACTAATCAATATCCAATTTCTATCAAATTAAAATTCTATTGAAGTTAAATCCAATCTATTCAAATAAAAAAAAAGATTTTCCAAAATCTTATCATCTTTAAGATTCTTTTCGGTTTTTTAAACCCATTAAACTGATTGCAATTATTTTAATCCTCAATATTCTAGATAATTTCTAAAAATATCTAAAAATTTACGATCATTAGGAAGTCTATCATTAATTCAAATAGCTTTCATTTTAATTTTATTTTTTCTACTTCTATTATACCCCAGTTATCACTTAAGAATCTTCTGAAAAGAGCTCGTATCATTACGGAAATTGATACATACCATTCAGTAAACGCCGAAAACGGTTCGAAAGGCATTTTTTTCCTCGTCTTAGAACTCTCACGAGACTAATCCAATTTAATGTAGAAAACGAAAGTCTCTGGAGATGCCAACGCCAATAAGAAAAACTTTTAAAAATATGAGGAAATTAAAGATTCTTCTTTGAAAAAAAGTACACCAAATTAAAATGTGTACATAAACAATTTAAAATTAGTTTTTTTAAGCGTTTAGTTTGGAAACTCTGATGTTTGCTTTGGTAATGGGAATTCGTCGAATTGAAAGACTTGAAAAGCTTTTATCGACTGAAAACTGAGACAAACCTTTAAGATTTCTAAAACTGCTCCTCGTTTTGAGTTTGCTTGTAATTAATTGAAGTGTGAAGTTCCTAATAGTAAGATTTCCAAGCAAACAACCGATCGCGTATTTGCCTAATTACACTGTTACTAAAGATTCTCGAATGAAAAGAGCTCCTCAAACTCTCCTAATGTTCTACACCAAACGATCCTTTTCAAAATAATTCCTGTAGCCGAAGCCATCTTTGTTCCGATGAATGTAATCATTCCGAGCGAAATTAAAACCGAACAAGAATTCCGAACAACATGTCTACGGCTTTAAGAATATTCGGTGAAGTTCGATTTGAAAAGTCTTTCATTCATTCAATACTTTTTATTCCGGCAATTTGAAAAGCTTTTAATAATTCCCTGAAAGACTGCGTTCTAAAGCGAACGCGATACCGACATTCTATAAAATGGGTTATTTACAAACTTTAAAATCGACTGCAGACGCTAAACGCTGGCGACTTAACGTTCTGCCTTGATTGGTTTTCGTTAAGTCACATTCAGAACAGGAAAGATTTATTAGATGTTGATTTCAATAGAGTTGAAGAGGTATTTTTGATTATGTAGGTTTTGAACACTTTAAATGCATATTTTACAGAAGAAGGCGCGCTAGGTAAATATTCCATCGTTTCGATTTAAATATTGATATTTAAATAAGCAAGCCGTGTTTGCAATTCTTGTTCGGACTTTTGCATGTTAAGTGAAGAGGTATTCATCTGCACTCGATTAATTCCACCCCCTCTTCCGTCCCTTCCCTTTGAAATTCCTCTCCCGCTGCGTTTTTGAGATATGCAAAATACTTCCGAAGTTAATAAATGGCGTTGTGTATTCAGTTTCGGAATTCAAAAGGGCGAAACAATTCGAGGCGTTTGAATGGCAATTATTACGGCGGGACATTAATTCGCTTTGACTCTGGGTACGCCCTGAATCAAGAATGGATTTTTAAGTGTTTGCAGAGACAATCTGAAAAGCTATTGATTGAAGAGGGAGAATGGGATGTGTAGAAATATTTCAGTAACACAGAGAGGGAAAAAACGATAAACGGCGAGTATTAGATAATGGTAGGCGTTTATGTTGTTTTATAAAATGGCGAGGAATTATCTATGGAAAGGAAAAGCATTGTGATTTCCTTCAACTGGAATTCTTATGGAGGCTTCCTACATGAAATAACTGTTGACATTTAAACTAATTCCATTCCGAGCTCTGTTGAAGGAAAAAATGGTTGTCGTAAAGAACCAAATCATAATGGTATATTTACAAGCATGGGTGATTAAAGTATTAGCATTCAGAGGCAGTGGTGATTTTAAACCAACGACTTAGATGAATGAAGTTTGATATATGATCTTATTTCAAAAATGGCGGTTCTGCGAAAAAGTTTGCTTTCAATTGGTTTAAAAATACAGCCTTGTTCCTTTTCCACTATATAATATGGAGTACAAAGCATGCATGTTCGAAATGTTGAAAATAAAAATCTAAACTTTCATGACGTTGACGGCCTAGTCCAAACTCTCCAAATTCCCTGTTTCTTTTATTTTATTTCCTTTATTTATTTATTCTACTTGGGAAAACGCAAGAAGGTTTTGGGGACTCGATTCTTATTGGCTTCATCATTATTTTGTTTTTTGTGCTTTTTATTTGTTTATATATGTTTTTATGTTTATACTCAGGTACCAGTAATTTGTCTATTTTCTTTAAAAATGAATCTCCATAATGAATATCTAATTTCCAAAATCGAGAAAGAGCCTTTTGTCTGTAGAAATGTATTTGTAGATGATATAATGTAAAAATTTAAATGTGGAGATTTTGGGAATCTCCACATTTCAGATGCCTTGAGCCCGAAAAACACATTTTTTAAATTAACATTTTAAGAATGTTTGTCTGTGAACTAAATAATTCAAAAATGCTTTTAGTACGATAGATGCAATTTGATATATAACATTTACGCCAAATTTGTTGGTTTCTATCAAATTTTGGAACAAAAGGTTTATTACTATTATTATTACTAACTCGAACTGCATAAAAGCAAGCAAGCTGCAATAAAAATTTTAATATTTTATTAAAACTTATTATTATATTAAAATGAATTATAAAATGTTACTAAGTTTAAGATAAGTGAGAGAAAATTAGTCTATTTGCTTATTTATCGGACTAATCACTTCGTTTCAATGGGTTCTGATATGAAATTCTGTACTTAGCTTAATTATTAATGAATGCCCGAAAATTCCAAATAATCTATTCAGATAGAAAGTTCAAATTCATTCATAAAATAAAATAAGAATAATATTGTATTATATTATAATACTATTAATAAAGACGAATGTGTGTGTTGGAGATTTACAGAACAGATCATTAGATTTAGAACTACCCAACGCGGTGTATATATACTTTGGTGGACAGGAGTATGTATTTCGGAGAATTTCTTTTTGAAATTTTCATTTGTATTTTAAATAATTAAAAATTAATAACTTTTGTCGTTTCTTCCACGATTACTTCCGAAAATGCTGTATCACAAACGTTATTTTTATATCATCATATTTAAAAAAAAAGTCTTTATACTGATACTAATTTAATTGCTGTACAGTTTTTTCTTGCATTTTAATAATTCTCAAAAATATTTTTTTACTTTATTTCCAACAGCAGATTCCATTGTTGCCTTTAAATTCAAACCTTTTTTATTGATTCATCACATATTTAATAGCATAATTTTCTTCTATTGTTGAAAACTAAAGAAAAAAGTTACTGTTTAATATCTGGGTAATTCACAAGACGAATAAAAAAAAAGTGAAGTTGCAATATCAGGAAAATTAGAAAATGGATAAACCAGATATTTGCGTTTTTAAATACATTCTGATATCACGGACTGACCTTGACTGGAAAGGTTTAAGCACACAATTAATAGACTATATGAAAGACAATTAAAATTACACGACTTTCAAAACAATTGAACGACAATTTGAAGAATATGTAGTAACTGTCATGGATATATAGTAATATCTAATGATTTCACGGAATTAACCTTTTACACTCGGATGATGCCTCTCACTCACCATTCAATATGGTGCATCATTTTGACGTTTTATTTACTTTTTAAAAGTATTATTGTTAAAAATAAGATTGTAAGAAGAATTGTCACAAAGAGTTGTAAGAAAATGTAGATAAATTTTTTGGATAAATTTAACTTAAAACAAACATATGACATATGTTTTTATTTTTTGGTGCACTAAACGAGGTAGGTATTAAGGAGAGTAACTATGAATTGAATTACTTGTCCGAGGACAAAAGGTTAATATCTCCGCAATGAAATATAACTAATATCTCCGGCGAATCAGCTGGGCAATAAAGAAGACCAATTGTAAATACATTTTATAGCAAACTGAACTTTTATCAAAAAAGTTCCAATTATTTTACTGGAAAAACACTTTTGCATAGAAATTTAAGAAAATTGCAACAAGCAGAATAGATTACATTTAAGAATAAATATACGCTTCATGCACACAAGCACACATACAAAAAAAATGATGAAGTTTATAATTATTTTTCTCAGAATGGAAAAATAAACGATAAGCAGCAAAGCTATTTAAATTTCATATTCACCCCCCTTCTTTGTACATAAATAGGTTAGAATAATACACTCTTGAGTTTAAATGGGTATCAAGCAAATATTATTGTCGCGAACCCTGAGGAATGGCCATATATCTATATCGGAAAGAAAGAGGAGCGAGTCAGCTTTCTGCAGTAAAAAAGAAAGAAGGAAAGAAAAAAAAATCTCGGGAGGCCTGAAAAAAAAAAGGATTAAAAAATAAAGTGAAAGTGAAAAAAAAGGAATTAAAAAGAAAAGAAGTCTCCACCACACCATTTTCATCACTCTAATGTAAACAAGTGGCGAAGCTCAGCAATTAAAGCTCTTCGTTTTGGGTGAAAGCAATTACATACGAGTGAATAGTGCCCATGGGTAGGGAGGGAATGTTGTTAGATGGGGAAAAACCCGGGACTAAAAATTCCCTTTTAATGAAGCTCGAAACATGGGGGTGGGGGTGAATTGAAATCTGAAGCTGGAACTAGAAAGCAATGATAAGGGGTTTTATCCTCAAGAAAATTGTTGATATTTAAAGGGTGTTGACAATACTGCAGCCTTTTGGATATGAAATTTATACCTCATAACCCTGTATTCAGGAAAACGACTTTTTTAATTTATTGAAAGATTTATCTTTGGAATTTTTTTCACAGTATCCAACTCCTGTTGACTATATATTCAAGAATTAAAATTAAGCTTAAGCTTGTATTTTTTACATTACTAAATTAAATGCTATTTAAAAATAATTAAAAAAATTTTTCCCTTGAAACTACATATTTCATATTTTAACCCTTTCTAGGGCTATGGGAAATGTGATTCCACCAAATTCATCAATCTTTGTATGAAGCTATGTAGATTGGCATAAGTTATCACTAATTCCTCAATAAGACAGAAACTCAGATTCTTCAGTTCCTTATCTCAGAAATTGGTAGTCGCTTTGTTTTTCAATTACTAATTAACGAAATTAATTAATTAATCAAATTAAATTTATCTGATAAGCTAAATGAATCACTTTTCTTAAGCCAGTTTCAATCCTAAAAATATTTTAATATAACATGACTAGATAAAAATGGCCTTTCATAGAGTTAATGGTTAAAAAATCTCTAAAAATGAATAAATAAGAAATTAAATCATTATACTGAATTAAGCTTAATATTTATGGTGTTAGTAAGTTAATTTTGAAACGTTATCTATTTTGGATTCCAGATCTACATATTCTTTGCTTTTCAATTATTTTGCTTAAAAACATTATTACTAATCTATCGAAAAGAGACAAATTTGTCATTAGTTTCAATTTTTGAAAAAATTTTCAATTTTAGTATAAGAAATAAATAAGCAAAAGAAAATCCTAAAAATTAAGTATAAATATAAAAAAAAACATCAGATAATCAAATTAAATCAACTATTTGCATAACACTCATTTGCAACATTTTGACTATAAAATTTTATATACTAAAATAAATACATTTTAATTATTTAGTTACAAAGTTAATGTATTTCAGATTTTTAAAAAAGTGCATAAGTTTGAGCTAATAACTTAAGTGTAATACAGAATTAACATTAATTTTTTTTTATCCAGTATTGACCATCCCCTGTCCTTGTCAATAATTTAGAAATTTTGGTCACTGCAACACAATTCTAATCCTGATTCCATACAATTTATATATCTTTCTGTAATCGACAGCAGTCACTTGCTTTCTATTTTCTTTGTTTAATAAATAATATCATTTTATTGTATTAATAATTACGAAAAATATCCGAACGGGAATTTAATGACATCTTTACGAATCTGCTCTAAAAGGTCCGACTAAATAGTTCAGGAAATCTAGATACCTTCATCTTACAATAATCCTAAAAAATCCTAGTTCGTCTAAAAAAATCGTTTGGCAATAATTTTTTCCCTTTAGATTTAATAAATAAAATATAGCATTTTCCCTCCTTTTCATCGTATTGTATTGACAATTAAAAAAAATGCCTTTCATGACATCGGTGTGAATCTGGCCGAAAAGGGCCCCGTTTTGCCAAGACAAACACCGAGAGAGTGCCGACCCCCTTCCACCCCTAATCAGCACCGCAGGAGTCCTCATTAAATTTCGCCTCAAGTGGCCCGATGATGGCTCGATGACTAACGAGCCATTTTCCTCCGCGGGAGGTCACCACGGAAGGTCACAAAGTGCTCTTTTGGCGAGAGATTGGAAGTCCATTTGTTTACTTTCACCAAAATAGAGCAGTGGAAAATTTTTCTCTCTCAGGCATTTTTTTTCTTCTCTCTCTCACACTGTCTTTTTTTAAAAAAAGACTTTAAGTAAATTATTTTCCTGTTAATTAAGTCTGCAAAGACTGTGGCTTGTTTGTGATGATGCATCATCTTCTCATTGCATTTAATGAGTTGAAACAAGACCTGGGGACATTTTTATGGCACGGGTAGTGATTTGCATGCCTCGTGGTGGCGAAGTTGGGATTCTGTTTCATCAAAATGGGCAGATGATGAGGCTGAAACAAGTTGTGAATCAATTCTTGGCTGTTTGTGTTAGATCCCTTTGCATAAAAACATGCTCTAAATATGACGGAGGGAAACGATTCCCTGGGAATTCTGCGCTAACTAGAGGAGAGATAATGTTGTTTAAAAGTAACAAATCACTGTTGTTGATGCTGAGCTGACATAAATGCGGAAAATTTCTTTTTTATTATTAGTTAAGGAGGCCTTGATAATCCTCATATTTCCATTTTTTAGAGTTAAATAATTTTCGCTTAATGTGATGATAAATATGGGAAGACACACTTTCAGATTGTTGACGGGGTGAAACTTGGTTTTCCCATGTCAAGTTAGTTGTTTATGCTCCAAAATACAGATCATTTAAAAGAAATGCTTTTCCACAAAAAATACAAAAGAGGGGGAAAAGTATTCGAAAGATATTTCCGCTCTGTAAACTTTAGAAAAAAGATTCCATGGGAATTCAGAGCTCACTTGATGGAATAAAGCACCTATAGAGCTGAGATACTATAGATACTAGATTTATATATCAGCTCTATGAAAGCACCCGATAAAATCGATGGGCTTCAGAAAAATGGAATTATTATTTCTATTTTTATTTGCTCCAATACATAGTGTTACGAAATTTCCGGGTTCGTTTGGATAGTGGAAGTTAGAACGCTCAATGGTGTGGAGAACGCTCAATCAGCAGGCGACAGTAGAATAAAAACAACGACGTTTATTTACACGACGACACACAGGACAGCACAAAGACGACAACTATATACAGCACAGAGAAGACAATTATCTTCAGCCGCGAGACGTGCAAACAGCAGCACACAACAAAACTCTACTGCAGGCAGTAGCGCACAGCTTAGTTCAGCACTAGCTTGACTCCACCGCTGCTCTGCTAATCCCTAGAAGACCAGTTCTTCACCGTCGATTCCTACTACTCTACTCTTTCGCTTCCGACTACTCTACTCTGTCGATTCCGACTACTCTTCTCTGTCGATTCCGACTACGACTACTCTGGCAGCACAGACTGCCTCCTTTTATAGGTCTCAGGAAGAGGGGCTAGAAACCTCTCAACCAATCAGGAACGTTCGAGACGTATCTCGGTTCCTAATGGACGGATCGGGAAAATTCTCGATGTTTTGGATATAATCTATTTTGGCGCCAAAGTCTTCAAATTCGTCGCCAAGCTCTGGGACCTCCGACGCGACACCCGGACTCCGTCCAATACAGATGACAGTAAAACAATCTTTCTGATGATGGAACCAACTATGCTGGGAAGCAGAATTGCAGGTTTGTAACAATAGCATAGAGAAAAGTAATCATAGTAATCATTAAGAAATTCAAACTTAAGATTTTGACGAATGTCCAAATTTTTGATCTCCTGAGTTCGAAAAACACATTTTTGGAAAATGAATGTCCGTCCGTTGGTCTGTCTGTGACAAAGATAATTCAAAAGCGCTGTGAGCTAGATGGATGAAATTAAGCATATAGTCATCACACCAAATTTGAAGATTTTTATCAAATTTTAAGTAAAATCTGTCCAGAAAAAGTCTATTCGGCTGTTCGATATAATTTAAGAGGATAACTACAAAACGAAAATAGCCAGGCAGATAAGATTAGGTATACAGATTTAACATCTATATATATAGACATCCATCAACGTTTTGAGCCAAATCCAACAAGGTGATGACCGTCTGTCTTTCTATACTTTCAGAAATATACAAACGGGATAACTCATAAATGCAATGACTTAAACAATATAAAATTTGATATGGGATTTTGTGGTTACAAGCGCAGGTTTGTGTCAAAATTTTTGTTTCAATCATTTGGGAAGAAGTTGTCTACAATGCAAATTCGATTTTTGGTTACTATTAACTTTATATCAACGATTTATCGCCAAAAATCTCGATAAGGATGATACGATAGATTCACTTAGTTCTAAATCCACGTTAAATTACGACTAAATTAATCTTTGCTCGCTAATCCTTGGCTTAATTACCGCCAAAAGTTACTATTTTGCAACTATTGTACGCCAATGTCATTTTTTTTTGTTTTTGTTTTATTTAATGGTTAAAAAATCATTGACCTTTCATATATCCCCATTTTTTTACGGTTAAATATTTTTCACAAATACAAATTCACTTTTCTTCTGGTGGGAAGGCGAGCTTTCAGATTGTTGTCAGGAAGAGACATGGCTCTCTCATCTCAAAAGTTTGAAGCCCATCGCCAAAATATGTATCAAAGTTATTTCCGCATACAAAAAACAAAATAGTAGCGGATTTAGGTACTTTAAGGCCTTAGGCAGTGCATATGACGAGGCACCTTTTTTAATAAACTGGTCGATTTATTTTTCCATTTCAGTACATATTTAACATGGTAAAGATTATGCTAAAATCAATACATTTAATTTTATTAACTTTATTAAAATGCATAAAGCATTAAATTAAATACATTTATTTTCTATTTCTAATTAATTTATATTCTAGACTTCCTGCCTTCTACATTTGCACACAATATTGGTGAAGCTGAGTTAAGGTGTTTATAAGAATTTTATAATGAAGCGAGTGTAGTAATGGGCCAGCTATACTGATCATAAGTATAATTGGTCAGCTTGCTATTTGTATCTAATGAGACATATAGAAGAGAAATTATATTTAATAAAGTGTTGGTATTATCCTAATATTTTAAGATTAATAGAACTTGTATTCTTTTTAAAAAATTATTAATTTTGAAAATAGATATATAAAGATTTTAATCAATTTGCCTGCAACTCTCTTTCAGCTTAGCAGGTTTAGGCAGCTACCAAGTCTGCGCAGTCGAAAATCGTTCCTTGGGACAAAAAAAAAGTTTTTTTTTTTAGTTAGATTTTAGATTTGTAAACTTTAGATAGCAGGCAATTTCACATGCCACATGCTCTGCCTAAGGCATTAAAGTACCTAAATTAAACAAAAATAAGAGATAATAAAGAAATAAAATATAAAATAAAAGCTCAAATGCAGATTTTTGATAAGGGCAGAACCCAACAAAGCAGGAATTAGAGCGAAATTGATTTTGGTGACCTTAAAATAATTCTTAAAATAAAATAATAATGTATTGCATCTCATTATTTATTACATTACATAAATTTGTACGCTAAAATAAGAACTTAAAGAATAGATCAAAATGATAAGAAATGAAAATATTTTATAAAGTTAGCATTTGAGCCACAAAAAAAAGAAAGAATTATTAACAAATCAAAAACAAATATGAATGATTCGTGAGCATATGAAGCATAACTTGATATGAGAATTACTAGAATATGTGATTTTTAATTCATACTAATCGGTTTAGTTGATTAACTCATTAGCATCCACTTTTGCACTCGATCATGTTTAAGCAGGTGTTTTTAAACATTGTAATAATTGATTCACCTCATGAAACACATAGCAATCTGTGTAATTATATTTTATGAAGTGTAAATATTATCGTAATTTCTTATAATTAAAATAATTTGCATGTTTTTGCAAATTTATTTATTTATTTATTATCTTGGTAAATATCATTTTTTTTAATCTACATGCTCTCAAGTCATCTGACTAAATCAATTCGGAAATTCGCCATTACTTACTCTTGTCACCTCTCATTTGCCGCAAACTTCTTCATTGCATACATTGACACAATAATGAATGATTACAATATCATCTACAATGTGATTAGTGAACCAACAGATAATGCTTAGAAAAAATTGAAACTGTCTACAAACTGGTACTAGCAACTACTTACTATACGTTAGAAGATTGAAATAAAAAATCTTCAGTCGAGAAGTTAAGAAGTTCTTCCATATACAGTCGAGAAGTTATAAGAATTCGAATTTTGATTCCGTGTTGATATAAAATGTTGGAATAGTCCTGAATTTGAATGAAATATTTCATATTTTTCCAACTTTTACATGTCAATAAATATTTCATCAAAAAAAAAACCGATTGATTAGAATTAAGTTTTTCTTTATAATTTTTAGAATAAACTCACTGACCATAAAATTACATGATCAAAATGAATAAACCAGATTGAAGAAAAGTTGAAATAGGTTACTGCAAAATTATAATAGGTTATTATTATTATTATGCTTTTTCTTTCTTTCATTTTTACTTATTCGTACAGGAAGAAAAAGTATTGTAGGCGTCAAACGATTCGACTTCGAAATTCTGACGAATCTCCACATTTTTGACCTCTCCGAGTCTCGAAAACACAATTTTAGAATTATGTCAGTTTGTCTATGAACACGAAAATTCACAAATTACTTTGAGCAAGAAAGATGCAAATTTGATACATGATCTCTACATTAAATTTGTGGATTTTTGATAAATCTTGAACGAAATCCATTCACAAAACACAAATCTATATGGATGCCCAAGTATAGGGGAATACAATAACTAAAAAAATTCAAAAAGCTAGATGAGTAAAATTTGGTACGTAAATTTAGCATTTAAAATGCAGCTGCGTATAAAAGTTTGAACCAAATCTGACAAGGGTTTGACCATCTGTTGATCTGCGCATTTTCATATATGTAAATACGATTATATAAAAATGCAGTGACTTAGAGACAAAGTGTTAGCCCATGAAACCCACAGTTTCAGCATCTTTACGATAACCCACGAAATTTTAAATAAATCTGGCAAAAGGTTGACTATCTGTCGATCAGTAATGTCTTTTGCATGTAAACAACTTAAATAAATGAAATTTGGTTTGATATAGTAATTAAAATTGGCATTTAAATTGTAGCTGCGTATGCAATTCTGAAGTATATAGGACAAGGGTTTTTATCGTCAGTTGGTCTGTATATTCTCATGTATATAAATGAGATAATATAAAAATACAGTGACTTAAAAAGTGACATTAATACTGCAGTGACCGTATTAATGAAATTTGGGACTCAGCATTCAGAGTATAGATTTCCATGAAGTTTTAAACAAATCTGTTAAAGAATTGACTGTCTGTCGGTCAGTTATATCTCTTGCATGTAAGCGCAATAACTAAAAATTGCAATTTAGATAAAGATAATTTGGTATGATTCAGTAATTAAAATTGTCTTTGTGTATCGAATTTCGGTTCCATTCGGTTGGAAAAAAGTAATCCAAAATTGCATACTCGTGTTTCTTTCTCTATATTAAGAAGCACGAAAAAACTTATAAGAACTATGAAAATAAAAATCTGCGCACTCGTGTTTTTTACGACATAGTCCAAAATTTTAAACGAAGGGATTGCATATTTATTCGGGGAGGAGGGCATGGGGCATTTTGGGGAAGCCATGACTACTGTTCTATGTTTCTGTAATAACTTAAAAATAAAATATAATCGCTTCTAATAAATATACGCTTCAGAAAAATAAACGATGATGAAAAACAGACTTATAAAGAAATCTTTCATCAACAAATAAGAAATTGATCATAAGATTACAGTCGCATGCGCACTTTCAATCGATAGAGCAATTTAGAGCGAATTACTACCCTATTAAAAATGAGACCTCTTAAAATTTCTGGTGATGAAAGGGATAAGGATAATTGTCGATGAAACATTTATTTCTACAGTTTATGAGTGATCGAAAAAGAAATATCTTCTTCATAAGGGCGAAGCATTTTTTTCTTGGAAGAGACGAAATAATAAACTAATGTTTGCAATCATTGCATTTGCGATCCATTGCTATCAAAGTAATCGTAATCTTTGATCTACTCGATAAAGAAATTCGGAGTTTTTATTTTTAAAAACAACATCTCGTTTTAGATTATTGAAATATTCCATGATGTTTTAATCTGATTTCTTTGATTGGCAAAAACGTGGTGAAAGACAGTGTAATGATTGTAGAAAGAGTAATTTTATTTTTAATCTCTGTAAATATTTGTTACATTAAAATTTAATTATTATTTAGAAATTAAAAATATATTTTAATTGATTTTTAATGGAATTTTATTTTTATGTTTTCGTATACAAAGAATAAACAAAGAGAAAAACGATATAATCGCCCCCCCCCCCCCCCAAAAAAAAAAAAAAACAGAGATTTTTTCTATTTCAAAAAGAAATTTTTTCCATGTTTTCAATCCTCCCTGTGTACGAAAAACACATTTTTGGAACTATGTTTTTCTGTTTTTTCTCTGAACACGCTAAATTAAATACACTTTTATCTAGACGTATGAAATTTAATAAGCAGTCAGTCTTTACATTAAATTTGTAGATTTCTTTCAAGGTTTCAATGAAATAGATACAGAATGTCTGTCAAAGTACTGGTGAACAGCTAGAAGCTAGATCGTTGAAATTTGGAACATAGGTATATCATCTAGAATGTATATAATATAATAATTCATACTACATTTCGAATTAAATCCATCTGAGGGTTGATCATTTGTTTGTCTGTATATTTGCATGAGTATCAAAACGATAATCCAAAAACGCAACTATTTAGATGAATGGAATTTGGTATGTGGTACTGGTAAAAAAAAATTATAAAACTGTATGAATTAGAAAGATAAAAACCAGTTTTACATAAGATTTGATGATTTCCGTCAAATTTTGTATGAAATAAATTCAAAGGATGTCTATCAGTCTGACATTTCGAGAGCAAGCGAACACAAAAACAACAAAACGTAAAAAACTAAAAATAAAATTTGGTACACAGATATACATATGGTACACATATCCAAGTTAGAATCAAATCTGTTCTTTATGTAACCCTAAAGTTGACGCTGAACAATAATAAATAATTAAAATTCATGGAACCAAAGACGACACTAAACTTCTTTGATGCATTTTGATTACAATCGAATGTAAAAATCATTTTTTTTTTTTTTTGCATTAGTTGCGTTATTGTCTGGAGTAAGAAAATTTTAGAACACGATTATTCCATATAACAACTTCATACTGCTGCTCTTTTTTAATAAAGCAGATGAATCACCACATAAGTCAGTATCTCAACATGTTTGAGACCCAAAAAACGTCATGTACGTGATGCAGTTTTGAGATAGGACTTGTAGTTCAAGAATCTATAGTATGAACGATTATTCCATATTAAAAAATTTTACACCATCATATTAAATGTTTTTTATTTGCAATAATTTTTTGTAATCAAAGAAAGAATTTATAACAACTTTATATAGCTGAATTGTTTAAAAAAAATAAAACTGATGAATCACGCATTAATTAATGTCCCAACGTATTTGAGATCCAAAAACGTCATGTACGGGATGCAGTTTTGAGACAGGACAAGAATCTCTGAGAAGTACTGGTGTGTGAGTCATTTGTTTAAAAAAATTAAGAACACGATTATTCCATAGTAAAAAATTTTACATCATTATATTAAATGGTTTTTTATTATAATTTTTGTAATCAAAGAAATTCTTTATAACAACTTTATATAACTGAATTGTTTTTTTTATTAAAGCAGATGAATCACACATAAATCAATACCTTAACATATTTGAGGACCAAAACCGTTACGTACGGGATGCAGTTTTGAGACACAGTTCAAGAATCTCTGATATGAATCATTGAGATATATTGGGGTGTGAGTCATTCGGTTCAAATATTAACCTCCCTTAATGGCCTTATCATTTATATCGGGGAACTGATTTTCTTAGTGCTGTTATAACAATGTTGTTTTCCGGTTTCCATCGTTTTAAGCAGCCCCTTAATAACCGGAACGAATAATGAGCTTTCACTTCTCTTCCGGTCAACTAATCACTTATTTCTGAGAGTTGCGAGTCATTTCGAACATCCTTTGGTTACTTATCGCTGATGTCGTAAGGCCGAAAATTGTTCTATATAGCAATAAATAATTAGTGGTCGATGTTTTCATTTTTGTTTTGTAACCAAGGCGGAAATAGGCCACAGAAGTATGTCATAATAGACGGAAAAAATATCGGAGAGTCATACTTGATTACAAAATATAACATGAGGTATTAATAAAAATTGCAAATTAATTAAAATCGCAGTTAATTTCTTAAAAATCATCATACATTGGGCAATGCTTCATGTTACACGCCTACCGTCAACCCATGATTTTGATTTTATCGAATCTTATTGATTAAAAGACGAGCATACTCAGATTAAGTTATCTTGTTAATAATATCTCAGATCTGAATGCCACAGATTAACTATTGAAAGTTATAGTAAGAAAGCTCGAGCACATTGACAGAGTGCTTACGACATTATATATTATTCATATATATTATTTGCATTTTGACTATATATTATTGCAATATTATGTATATTGATAAATGTATGTATACATAATTTTAAATGTTTATACTAATTTTAAATGTTTATACTAATTTTAAATGAGCAATTCTTTATATTATGTATATAAAATTATTTATTTCGTGTATCTCTGAAACGGCCCTAACAATTTGGATCAAGTTTTATACTTAGATAAGATTTTACTTTTTAAGGTTATCTATATAGGTATATTTCCTGAAAAAACGCGATTTTACATATACACACACACACGAAAACTTTTTTTTAAATAACTAACTGTTAGAATAAATGTATTCAACTTCCGCTTCGAAATATGGGCAGTGCAATTTTGTGGTCAGAACAGCATAAATGGCGCGTGTGTTGAGGTTTGAGTCACGCTTTTTACTTTATTCTTTTTTCTTATCTATTTATATTTAATACGTTTGCTTTTTAAGTTTATCTATATAGATTCTATCCTGAAAAAACCACCGCAATTTTACACACACACACACACAAAACATTTTTTTTATAACTAACTATTATAGCCTTTTTTTATCTGCTCTCATGCTAACAATGTTATATAGCGTCATCTTGAACCCGATTTCAGCATGGTAAATATGAAGTTCAAAAATATACGTAATGATGAATAAACTGTAAAATGAACACTGTAATATAGCAGATTGTTTCGAATAAATATAATAATGTGATGCGTATC
>JAPMOR010110250.1:330228-350347 GCA_026543865.1 Argiope aurantia
TAAAATAGTATGAGTTATAGATTTAAAAAAATTTGAAATGCAAAAAATATTTTGTTGAGGAAATTATTAAAATCAAATTACTCAAAATAGTTAATTGAAATTTTTAGCACCATCAATCCCAACGATTCAACAGGTGATTATTTAAAAATAAGTTAAAAAATCTAATTTTTAAAAGTATTTGCATAAATGATTACTCAGTGCATTATTGCATTGAAATTTAATCATAATGCAGTAAATGTATCATGCATTCTTAGTTATTTGGTTGATTCGAACTTACTCTAACATGATAGTTTACATTTAAGTCTTTCTTATACATGACAAAGATGTATCAAACGAAAGTATCCAATGATGAGATGTTAAAAATTCATAATGCCGTAAAAGAGTTTTATTTGTTTTAGTGATAATCACATACAACATTACTGCCATGAAGTATTATGGCTGAGTTTGACTTACGTGTGACAAATATGCATTAAGAAAAGTATCTAATCGAATGTATTATCAAAGAAATTATGAAATTTAAGCTCCTTAACCTATTTGCCTGAACGCCATGCATGATTTGATTTTTCTGATTTTTATACACTTCAACGACAATTAAACCTTTCATACGTATTAAAATTTTATACAAAAATTACATGGAATAATAAGTCAATAATAATGATACGGAAAAGATAAATATCTCAAGTATTTTGTGTGGATTCTCATTTCAAACAAAACATTCCCAAAATAGAAGGTTCCATCTTAGATAATAGATGAAATAAACCAGTTAAGGGATTAAATATTTGGACACTTTTGTTGTGAATTGAATCTAAAGAAACCATTTCATTTCAGCGCATTGAATTTTTTTCAGACACCGACAACTATCTAACAGAATTTCCAAATTAACCGCTTAACTGTTTTGCCTGAGTACCATACATGCATCGATTTATTGAAATTTGATAGTTGTAAGCAAAAAATAAACCATTCATAACGATTATAATTCAATATTAAAATTACTTCGAATACATAGATAAGTCCAGTATTCAATGGATTTCCATTTGAATCAAAGTAAGGAAATATTTCCAAAATAGCAGATGTCATCTTAATAGATAGTAAAGAAAATGAAACAGTTAAGGGGTTAAGAGGTCTGTCCCGAAATATGCTTGGTGTTGCTTCCAAGTGGGATTTTAGTATAAGAAAGCTCAAAATGAAACTCATAAACGAACATGATCCCTCCGATAGTGACTTTATGAGTAAAAAAATAAATAAATAAATAAAAAACCTAAGTTGAAGGGCAAAATACTTAAAATTTTAAGCCTATATCGTACTTCTGCAAATTGTGAAAAAATACATCAACATTCAAGATCTACACACAGATCGACACACAGTTTAAGAGTCACACTACTTTTACATGGAGAAAAAAAAATCTTAATGCAGTAGAAAAATTGCATGTTCTTAATAACTTTGATGAATCCAGAATATTTGCAATTCATATTTTAATACGAGTTACGGATTGGTCGATCTTATTAATGATAAGTATAAATTACACTAAGGCATATAATTTTTAATTAGATGCATAGGAAGAAAGCAGTTTCATCTCTCCTTTTTATTAATTCTTCCTTAGAAAAGCACCAGATATCATCTACTACCTATTAACACTAATTAATATAAAAACAGGAATTCATCATTCAACTCCAACCTCATTCATTGTTTATACTTTCATATAGTAACATCGGAATGGCAGCGGCAAGACTTCTAATTAAACAGCCTCATTTGTTATTGGGCGAGCACATTTTCTTTCTCAGCTGCCTCCGTAATTGTAACGACGAGCGTTTCAATCGAAAACGGAAACCTGTCTATTTCTCGAGTTTCAGACGCAAACCAGCTGCCACCATGAAACTCGACGACCGGCATTTTCTGTTTCAACCATCCGCCCATCAACAGTTCCGCTTTAATTTGTTACCTGACGCCTCGCCTATTGCACCCTCTGCCATGACACTTTAAGGGCGTATTGGCCAACGAAAAAAAAAAAAAAAAAAAAAAAAAAAGAAAGATGGTTAAATGTTCATGTTTAGTGTTAGCCATCATTCTTCTTAGATATAGGCTTAGACAGATAATGTGAGTGTGGTTTCGTGTGCTTTTAATAAAATTGGTCAATAAATTTCGTGTAACTATTTCCAATGTATTTGGTTAGATCGCAAAGAAAGACTCAGTCGTTAAACATACCTTAAAAAATCAGCTGTGTGGTCTCCCCAGTTTTTTATTTTATTTATTCTCTAATAAAGGTGTTACACCTCTCTTCATCCAAATAAATATATGTGGACCTTGAATAAAGCTATCAGATCCACGAATGCTCAGACTTTTATATGCCGAATTCCGCACATGAGCACTTTGGATTTCTTAGCATAAAGAAGAAAACCAAATATGCTTTTTGGTACCCTTTTTTTCCCCGACCTATTTAAACTGATTTAAATTACATATGCAATAATTATCAAATATTATATATGAAGTTCTTCAACTGTACGAAAAGTCGTTGATCAAAAAGTTGAAAGTCAAAAAATTTGACACAAATAGTTTTAGTAACAAGAGTAACTATACAGGGTGGGCAAAAAGTCCATAAAAACTTTAAAAATCTATAAAACCCGGAAGAGTAAGCAAAATAAAAAACGGTTTGCAGGTCTAGCATCGATAAGTCGCACAATTTTTTTTTAAGATAAGGAAAAAAAGAAAATTAAAAAAAGCATTCGATAGGTGGCGTTACGTACATAATTGAAAGAAAAGACACGCAAATAACAAAAATAATGTTATCAACTCATTTATTATTGCAATATGTGTTCAACATGTCCACCATCAAAAGTGATTACCAATTGCAGGCGTGTCACAAACCCTACTACGGCAGAGTGCAGCATGTATACATGACAGCTCTCGGAGGATTGCATCTTTCAATTCCGGCAGATTGGATAGAAAGGGGTCGATACATACTGGCTTTTAAATTTCCTCATAGCCAAAAGTCTTCTGGTGTTAGATCTAGAGACCGAAAAGGACATGAAAACTTGCAATGTCTGCTAATGATTCTCTCGTCCCCGAACGTCTGTATCAGGAATTCTTTGCTTGGAGTAGGAGTGTGACTTGTTGCTCCATCTTCCATGAACGTAACAATAGAAGGCGCATCTTTTTCACGCATGGAACAACTTTTTCGAGCAGAAGTGTTAAATAACACTTTGTATTTACTGTCACCGTTTTCCACCCATTTACTGGAAACTCTGTTTCAAAGAAGAGGGGTCCTTTGATTCAGGAACCTGTGGAGCCACAACACAGTGGGATTTTGAGGAAATGCAGTGGTTTCTCTTGGATTTGACGTGTCACCCAGAAGTGACAGTGTACTAAGTCGCCATGCAGCGAGAAATGAGCTTCATCAGTCTGCAACACGTTAAAGATCCAGAAGTGATTTTGTTCAATTTTGAACAAATGCTTCGCTCCTTACGGTATCCAACGATAAATGTTCACGATAAGACTGTAATTCTGGATCAAGAGCGTAAGTATTTATAATCGCCTGTCTCATTTGCACATTTCCAACTAGGTCGTTTGTACCAGAGCCATCTGTCGGCAGTTTTTTTTCTTCTTATCTTAAAAAAAAATTCCGTGACCTATCAATGCTAAACCTGAAAAACTAGGTTTTTTTTTTTCGGGTTTTATGAATTTTTAAAAATTTTACTTACTTTCTGCCTACCCTATATTTTATTTATCTAAATCATTGCATTTTTGTATGTGAAAAAATAACCCGGCCGTGGGTCAACCCGTTGATGGATTTGTTTCAAAATTAGGATACGGATTTGCTCTTTAGATTGCTAAAAGTTTGTGATTTTACGTACTTTTGTCTGATGTGCTCAGTCAAACATATAGATAAATTTTCTATGTAGAGATTTCGTTCAAAATTCATTTGAATTCTACAAATTTGATTTAAAGACACTATGTTTCATCCGTATAACTCAAAGTATTTTTGAGATATCGTATTCAAAAACAGACAGATAAAGCGATAAATAGAATCTCAAAAATATATTTTTCTGACTTAGGGTCATGTCAAACATATACATTTGTAAAAATTTCGAGGTCATGTCTTTTAATGATTTGGATTAATTTCTTTTTGTATATTTCGCGTACGGGAAAATAAAAATAAGCAGATATTCGCTCACATGGACTATCTAGATAAAATCAATAAATATATTAAATATATGTATGAGGATATGACGAAAAGTTATTATCACAGCATAAGAAATAAAAAAAAAGAAAATATAATCGAGATGGTGATAAACTATTTAAATGAATAGGATAAATAACCTGAAGAACGCTGTAATTATAAACTTTTCGTACAGCTGAAGAATAGGGAAATTTTCATATACATTACAGGATCTTTTAACACAATTCAAGAATGAAAAACATCTCTCTCTCTCAAAAAAAGTGTGGATCTACACATCTTGAAATTAGTTTTTAACATAGTTTAGTTAAATTAATTTTTAACTATATCAGGAAATTATTACAATAAGTTTTGTTCTAAGTCAGTTGCAAATGTTTAGAAGATATAGATTTATTGAGTTTTCATATAAATTAAACGCTGATGAGAGTAAAGCAAATGGTATCAAGATTGATTTTCTAATTAATGAATGAGAAATATAATATTTCTTGCGATTTTTTTCTTATTTAACAATCGATTTATTCCCTCTTATTAACGTAATTTATTTTTAGAGCAATTTTTTTTTACGAGATATAAAATATTTTGTGTAGAATTTTTGACGTCGTGTTGACGCTAATGCCGGGTGTAGGATATATTGTATTTAAATTAAATTGTAGGGTAGTATATCAAATTTATTAAAAATATATATAATGTACAAAAATACAGTATGACCATAGGAAAGCAATTTGGATATTCATACTTCATGAGTGATTTTCATTTGAGATTTCATTTCAAAAAGATTTACTCGACTTTATAAAATTTAAACAACGAAAATAATTTAAATATTAGATAAATGATTATATAAAAAAAATGTAAATAAAATGTTTATTCTAACCCTTTACTTTCATTGCCACAAAACAAATATTAAAAAAACAACAACACGGGAACTATTTTGCAGAACATTTTCTATCAATAATATTTAAATCCAAATCACAACAAATTACTTTAATTTTCAATATATTCAGGTGTTTCTTCTAACTCTTTACTTTCATTGTTATATAACAGGTGTTATAAAAAGAGACGGTGACTATTTCGACCACCTTTTTCTATCAACAATATCTAAATCCAAACAACAACAAAATCCTTTAATTTTCAGTATACTAAGGTGTTTATTCTAACCCTTTACTTTCATTGTTATAAAGCAGGTGTTAAAAAAAGAAGCGGTGACTATTTCGACTATCTTTTTCTATCAACAATATCTAAATCCAAACCACAACAAAATCCTTTAATTTTCAATATTCATATTTACCTATTTCCCTCAAATCTCCAAAATAAGCTTGGGACTCAAAAGTTAATTTTAAAAAAATCAAACCCTTTTTATTACACATTGAGTAAAAAACAAAATAGTAAATTGATTTAAGAAAGATCATGAAGTGATAAAAAAAATATGAAAAGAGAGAGGGTGGGAGGAAGAGAATTCTCTTGCAAAACCAGTGCTTCCCTGTGGCAGAGGAACTCACATGATACCTGCTTGTTAGAAGTAATTCTCATTTAATTGAAAGTCATCGTCTTATTACACCATTCTCCCCTTCGCCTTTTTTTTTTTTTTGCTGGAATCGAAACCCCTTTCTAGATTAAAAGTGAAAAGGCGACTATCAGAAATTCTTGAGTCCTGTGTGCGAAGGAGCCCCTTTTAGTGATAATGAAGCCTTGTCCTCCTCATTACGGTCCAGATTGTTTGTCTGATCCTTGGTTCGCCTTCGCATTCCTTCCTTTGCTCTTAGTTATCCTGTCCACATAGAGACGTCGGACACGTAATTAGTTTGAGGGGCGAAGAGAAGGGATACTATGACGAGCGAGCGCGCTGATTGGCCAATTACGGGTGTCACTCGCGGGCCCTCTCGTTAAGGGTCACGTGACAGAAGCCGACTAACGATGAGGGTGGGCCGGGACCCATCTCTATCGGGTTGACCCCCTTCGATTTCAAAAAAGTTATTTTTTTCCTTGAGGATGAGGGAGGAATTGCTCCCGAAGTGTAGGATTTTTTTGCTCCCTTTTCCCATGCTGTTTGTTTCCTCCTTTTTTTCCCAACTTGCCTCTCCCACAGTCGTCTAATTAGGTGGGATGTTCAGTTAGGGTTAGGAAGGATAGTTTTGTGTCTGAATTACCCGAATGCCTCAGGTCGTAGTTAGTTTTCCATGTTTTTCTGAGGTAGAATCTTGATTTTTTTTTTTTTTGTCCTTACTCTTATTCTCGAGAGAAGACGGAGAATCGAGAAGAAAAGATACAATTGGAGGATGTTATTATATGTGTATAATGCGATGTACCCTTTTTTTTGCAATACTATCGTAACTTACATCTTATGATGCATTTTCGCTGATACAGTCTTTACAATCAATCAAAGCTTCCAGACGTAGGTGCTTCGAATATAGAAGTGGATCTCATACAGGAATGTCGAGTTATTGAAAGAGTCGGTAATCAGTTATTTTGTCAACTTTGTGATAACTAATTATTTTTTGGTTCAAAAATAAATTCTTAAACTTTAGATCCAAATTCAAGTGGGAAGGTGTGACTGTATTTTGATATGGAGGACGCAATGACTAGGCAAAAAAACTAGCTGATGCTTTAATATTATTTACAATTCCAATATTTCTCTCGATTTGAAACACATACGATTAAAACTTTACGAAAGCACAGCATTTACAACATATTAACAGATTCTTCGTTTTTCTATCTCCCCCCCCCCCCCCACCACCACCACTAAGGCTTTTAACAAAAGCTTACATCTGAAAAAAAAATATGTATAAGGTTGAGAATTATCGTAATATTCAAATGGAGGGAAGCGGGAGTCCTCCAAAGCTTTCTCGCAGAAATGTACTCCTTTACTGTTAACTGCATGCCATTGATGATCAATAATTACTCAAGAGCCTATTATCTCTTGATCTTTGGTGATTAATCGCTGAAATACGATTAAAATTAAAGTACCAGAAAACTTATTTGGATATTTTGGACGTCTTTTTCTCAAATAATTGAAACCACAGTTTGGCACAGAATTACAACTACAATCCCAGAATCACATATCAGATTTCATAGAATTAAACCATCGTACTTTTGATTTACTTCCCGCTAACATGCTTGTGAAAGTACAGACATACGGCCAGTCTCTTGACAAATTTAGTTGATACAAACTTCAATTGAATGGATTTCCGCCCTCCCCCCCCAAAAAAAAAATTGTAGAAATCTACAAATTTAGTGCAAAGAGCATATACCAAATTTCGTCCGTTTCGCTCAAAACGTTTATGGGTTATGTTCACAGACAGACAGACAGACACAATTTTAAAACTGTTTTTTTTTTTTTTAACGATTCGTTGAAATCTCGAGTTTGAATTTCTTGACAGTTTCTATAATTTCTTTTTGAAAACTTCGAGAAAGTAAAAAAGTATTTGCATTCCACATTGGGACAAATATGGAAATATTAAAGAGAATGCTGAAAATTTTTAGCAGGGTTATAAACCCTGTTTTATGAATACGTGTCGAATCACGTTTCTACTGGAAAGAATTCTTATCCTCATTTCTCGGCCACTTTACTCCTAAATCTGGATTCAGAATTTTACAATTCATCCTTTACAATTCTTTAACATTCTAACCTTTATTATTCTTTGACATCGCATCATTGAATAATTATAAAAATGTCACTTCATGTTCGATCAGGATAACCTGACATATATCGTTGTTATTGGCATTCAACTGCAGTTAACAACTGGCGACTTCTGGTGAGGTACGATACAGCTTCTGATCAGGTATAATAATGAACGGATGTACACAATTTCTTGTCTTGATAAGAGGAAAAGTGAGGGCAAAAACATATTGGTAAGATGTTGCAATGCCTCTTTCACATATTTAACCTAATACTAAAGCGATTTGATTCATATTTATGCTCGATAATTCCCATGTCTTATGATCATCTTGAAAATAAAGGATATATCGAAACTCGCCCAATCTTAATCCAACAAAACATATGAATGTAGTGACGAACGCCTGATGACGAGCGCCATCTGCTGGCCAACAGGTGTTGATGCTTGTTAGACGGAGTACAGACGAGACGGGTCTCTGAACGAAAGACGCGACGTAACATGTGAATTAATCCTGCGACGTATTCGACGAAATCTATTTAATGTTCATTTCTTTTATGTTAATGTAATTGTCAGTTCTAAATGTAATTAAATATGCGTTCTAAAATAGTAGTGATTCTTGAGTCCTACATGAATACTGTTAAAGTAGAGTAGACATCGCCAAGGCTGTTTTACATTTATATAAGTTAACTCTCTACGTTATTATTGTCTTTTTTAAAAAGTAATTAATCTTTATAAATTTCTTTTTTGGCATCGTTATTTCTCTTCTGACGTCATTATGTTTGTGACGTCATTATGTTTACATTCAGATGTAATCTCGGCACGAAAAGGAATTGTTCGTTATAAGCTCTCATAGAATTCTTTTTCCTGTGAATGTTGAATTTTATGCATTTAAACCTGTCAATATTTGTAAATAATCACTGCTGTAGCAGAAGTTTTATGTATATACCTAAATTCTGAATGAGTTTTAATTAAAACTGCTTCATTAGTACATGAAGTGCAGTAAACTATTTACTGGCGTCCGCAAACAATTTTCCAGAAAGCTAAGTTAGTCAGAGACTCATTTGATATGCTTCAACAAATACATTTGAGAGACGCATGGCAAGCCGCAATCTTCTACCATCTGCAAAAAAGTCCTTGCTGTATCGTTTAAAGAATCAGCTTCAAATTCTCCTGGATAATCTGGAGAAAAGCATGTGTAACTAATGATATACATATATTACAAAGAGAAGTGTATACATTCCCTACAAATTTCGTGGGAAATAAATGCTATAATCAAAATTTTATTATTTTACTTAGCTTTCTAAAAGCTATAAATTTATATTTTCTTTTCTGTTTATTCCATTGAATTTTTATATTTTTTATTTGTTATATTTTAGGTTTGATTATATTTTATGGCTTTATTAATACAAAACTATTACAATTGAATGTTTCTGGGAAAATAGGGTACTTCTTAATTTACTGGCATTATGTAATTGATACTTAACAAATGTTTTGCGCTACAGGAACAACTAGGACCTATAAAGTAGCGAAACGCTATTCATGAAAAAATTCACTTCATCGATAAACTCTTTCATGTTTTTAACCTATAAATGAAAATTATGCTTTTTGCTTAAAGGAAAATTATATCAAAAACGCATTATGTTTACCAGATTCTCTTTTCTTTGTAGAGTTGTGTATAAGTACCAGTGTAATGGTAGAAATTTGCGAGTTTATATTTCCATAAATGTCTATTCCAAGAAGTATTTGGTTCCTGACACATTTTGACAACTACATTCATCAATCATCTACATTCACCAATCAATCATCTACTTTCATCAATCAATGATTTTGCTTATTTTTTTATAGTATTTAAAATGAAACTCCAATTCTGATTATATAATTGGGTGACAAGAATTTTGATAATTCAGAAATATTTTTTGACCCAAAACAATATTTTTTGAAGTGTTTAGGGGATAAGTATAGCAGGCATAATAGATATGTAGATAAGTAACCATTTTCAACGATTACGCAGTCAATATTTTTACACTTAATCATTGCAATATACAGTCATAAAGCATGCGTTTTTGTTCATCTGAATCAGATTTTTATGAATCAGCCGTATTAAGAAATGTAGCAAAGTGAAGTTTGCTCTTAAAAGGTGGTATTTCTTTCTTTTCACCAAAATTAATTATGATAGAGAACTTTTTCGGCAACTTCTGAAAATTATGTTTTTATTAAGAAATAAATCTATGAATATTATTTAAAAAATCCCTTTTAAAATTTTTAATAAAGAAATTCCGTTGTAGAAAAGCCTTACTGTTGTAATATTTAATTTTGCATTTTCTCCATATATCAATAAATAGTTACATTTTAAACGAAAACAAGTTGCTACAATCCATAAAAGAAATCCCATGGAATGCATAAGTTACGAGATAAACACATTCTCCGTTCCATTCCGTAAAAATTACTTAATGACTTAAGGCGTCATTTTAAAATCCCACTCGGTGACAAATCCCCCTTTCACTTGGAGCCGCATCATTAATAATGACATAAAGCATGCAACGTCAACGATCACACGGGCCGCACATTCGCATTAATTGATGATCCAATGAATTTATCGTCTGCTAACGTAATTAAAAAGGAAGAATTCAAAGTGAGAGAAAAAAAAGTGTTCTGCTGCAGCATTCCTGACTTAGCTCGCTGTTTTGCGCTTGACAGTATCCTTATCAGTCGCCGGTGGACAGTGATCAGTTGACGGGCGACTGCAATTAAAGCCTCCGGAATTAAATCAGTCTGACCTTTGCTCTCTGCTGTAAGGGCGGAAGGACGTTTAATTAGTAAGCTAACAACTCCCAGACTGGCATTTGGAGCGCACTAGTTTCCTGTCTCTGTCAGACGGACGTTGGTCTGTCCTCTTACAGTGATGTCGAATCAGCCGGAGGGGGTTGGATAGAATTGGGCCCGTTAATTTAAAGGGAAATTTCGCTGATTAAGTTGGGCGAGATACAAATTGTGATTTTCGAACTTTCAAAAAAGAGTGATCCGTTGTTTGCTGTAGGAAGCGAACGAGTCGAGGCTGGATCTAAGCGAAACTGATATGTGATGTGAAAGTAACGACTTTAATGGTTTAGCAAATTTAGAGGTCAAAACTATTCAAACTTTTTTAAACAATACATAGTTTTTTTATTAGTTTTAAGAGAAACTTACTTTCTCAATATACTATCTGATTCAAAATGTCTTGTACTGGGAGGATTTTTGAAACCAAACTTGGAATCAGACCAAAAAATTCATTTGCTAGTTCAGTTTTGAAATGTTTTATTCAACTGAAAATCGGGACATCGCAAATGACAGTTCAGTTGATAGTAAAAACAATGAAAGAAATGAAAATAAAGGGAACGTTCACAAAAATCATTACAATATTAGAATTAAAAAAAGAAATTTTGGATAAAAATTTTATTTCTCCAATTTTTTAAAAGTTTTTTAGGGTAATTTATTTAAACAGAAATTATTAGATTCTTTTGTTCATTATGAGGCTCATCATTGTGTATTCAAATGAAACAAATAATTGCCTGGCCCTTACGGTTGAGTAATATACATTATTTTTTTCCAGAAACACTGAATAACAGGGATAATGATTGGTAAATATTCCTGATTGAAAATGCATAAGATCTATGTTTCCTCATCTTAACTTACGTTAAAAATAACAATCATTACATAAGCAATACTCCATTTTAAAATGTGCCATAAGGTAAAGTGTTAGCAAAATAGAATATGAACCATGATTGACTGAAGTAAGAAACTGATTTGACATGATATGGTTTTTAAATGCTTTCTTTTAGAAGCTACATGAAGATTATTAGTGCGATTATGTATCATAGAGAAACTGAAGGATCTTATCATTATCCTCATCTTGCACTTTATAACCCAAACTATACATAGTAGAATATTCGGTCATCCTAGTTAATGGAGACAGTATGTTTCATTGGAGCCACAGGTCCCTCCACTTGTACATCTGGGAGATTTCAGAATTGAGATGGTGAGCGTTCTTTTTGGTTAATCCAGTGGCATGCAGATGAAGAACAGGAGGTAAGGAATAACAGAGGTATCAAAGGAAACCAGGAGTAAAAGATAGGAGTGTGCGTAGAGCCAGGAGCTGCTAAGGGAGAGAGTGAGCTGGCAAAATGTCCAAATTAGCATGTACCAGTACGTAAACAGGGCAAGACAACAAACCATCCAGAAACAAACCCCAAAAAACGGAGAGAAGCAATACAATCAGGGAAAAATTCGGGTCTTTTGCAACAGCGAGGACGGACTATGCTATATTGAGGGATTTTTGATATTGAAGAGTAATCAATGGTCACCCTATATAAACTTGCAGATATAATATATCAGATTCCGAGAATCAAATTTTCCCATTCCAAAGCTAAGGCATCAGGTAATCAAGGGATTGTTTGGTTGGAAATTAAAAAACAAACAAACATGATAACATTATTTTATGAAATAATTTTCTCTATTTCTAGTGAAAGCCAAAGAAAAATAGCCGGAAATGACAGAACTTACCACAAGAAAATGAAAAGACATCCAGTAGTCGATTCTAACACCTCTTATATGAATATATTTTTATAACCATTTTCAAAAAAAATGTTGGTTGCATTAATGATAATGTGATATGGTCAGAATGGAAAATAATGAAGTCATACAAAAAGGTTTCATTGTTTGCGCAGTACCAAAAAAGAGATGTCTAAATGGAAACGAAGGAACTTGCTTCTCTCAAGAAGCTGTCAAAATAACTACAGGTTTACAGGATATTAAGCAGAAAGAAAAACTGATAAGATAATTGCTTTTAAAGTTGTTGCTGTTGTGATGAAGTTGAAATATCTTAAATGATTGTTTTGTTGAAATAAAAGAGATTGATTCTCATCTTGACTCCGTTAGGCTTCAGGAATTAAATGCCATTTTGTAGCTCTAAGGTTTTCACCATTGAAAATTGTATTAAAATTGTAGATTCCTAAACAAAATCGAGTTAATCCATTGTAGAACATCCTATGATAGTAATATTTAGTTCTAAAAAACCGTAGCATTAGAAATTTTCTGTTGCGTATTAATATCACAATTGTTTATATTGGAGTTGTTTCCTAATCTCATTACTATATTATATTAAAATAATTGATTAGTTAGGAAAACTGCGTGGAAACTGACCCTATAAAATGTCATAGAAATGGACAAATAAAAAATCATTCTCCAATTGGAGTAATATATGTAAAAAATAAAATGGCAATACAATCAAGATCATAAAATGTTTTTTAAATTATATGATTTTCTAGAAAATTAAATTCCCTTGTAATTAGATCTAGCAATTTCTATTAATCACCTTTCTCGAACTTAAAATATTTCTACTTTTAAATGCAATGGCATTTAAAATCTCCTTTTTGAATAAAGTGAGTAAATTAAATAGAGTGACTGAATAAAGTGAATAAATTTAAAACTTAAATATAAAGCACTCTAATTATTGAGAAGTTTCTCTGTTCTGTATTATTACTGCCGTAATATCATAAATCGTTTATTTTGGAATTATTTTCGAATTACTGCCATCAAACTATAACAATATCTTTTAAAACAGATATTATTCAGGATAATTGTGATATTTGATTACTTTTCCATGAAAACTACAGACATTGCGATCCTGCACTCGGAATTTAATAATATTCGAAGAAATTATGGTAAAATAACTAGAAATATTCACTAAAAATAGCACGATTTTAATTCTATTCATAGTTAAAATTAGAATTAATGAAATCTTTAAAAAATAAATTTAAAAAAAGAATAGGACAATTATAGGTATATGCAGGGATCGATATACGTATTGTGCAGCTCTAAGCGATGCATATTAGGAATTTGCTATTCAAATAATTATTAGTCGATTTATTTTCATAATTCATCACATTTTTTTAATTTAAGCGACATTAATAATTTATTTCATTTTTTATAGCTTTGTGGAAACAAACTTTGCGTTTTTATTTATTCTTATTAATCTACGTAATCATGGGAAAAATAATTAAAAAATAAAATTCTTGAAGAATTAGCCAAAATCATTCGTTTATGATTTTCTTTTTTACTAATAAAAGCATAAAGTTACTAGCATAGAATATACAAAAGCCATAAATTTTATATAAACATAACATCAAAAACTATTATTTTACAGGACTATCAACAAGAATATAATAATAAGTTAATGAAACATACGTCGTACTCCCAATATTTTAGAAATAACAGAATCCATATTTTCTACAAATTTATATTATTGGTAACTTAACATAACATTTTTTTAATAAAAACCAGCATGTGCCGTCGAAGTCCAACAACTCAAGGCATTCACCCAATCTATACGTCTGAAGATTCGCCTCTCGTATTTTCAATAACTAACCGAGGAAAATTTCTTTGGTCACTTTAGCTTTGAGTATCATATTAACATCACATGAAATATAAATAAGTTTTCAACATTACACTATAGTGCTCAGATATCTTTATTTCGTGTCCCCAAGTTACCCTAATGCAGTCGCACCTTATAAATAAAGCATCATTTTAGACATATGCATGGCGTGTGTTGGCTCTATATGAGGACGTCATTTCGATGTCACAGATGTCGTGACATCCAATAGAGAACATCGCTTCTGGATCATTTCTCTGCTCCTCTGACAGATTTATGAGATGTGATATATTAAAGGAGCAGGCATTTTTTTATTCTTATTCCTTCCCTTGCTGTTTTGTTTTTTGTGATTCAGCCTCTGGTATATGATCTCTGGTATTTGCATCGTTCTGGATGGGTGTTTTCCCTATTTCTTTGTTCAAGTATTTTCAGATCTTGTTGTCACTTATGGGCTGAAATCAGACGACTTAAGATATCTTTTTTTTTTTTTTTTTTTTTTTTTTACTTTCTTGCATATGTAGAACAGAGAAAGTATAGTAATCGTCAAAAAATTCAAACTCGAGATTTTGACAAATCCCCACGTTTTAGACCTTCTTGAGTTCGAAAAATACATTTTTGGAAAATGACCGTCTCTCCGTATGTGATGAAAATAACTCAAAAACGCTTTGGGACAGATAGTTGATATTTGGTACACGATCTTTGCATTAAATTTGCAGATTTCTATCAAATTTTGAGTACAATCTGCTCTGAAGAAGTTCGTCCGTCCGCCTGTTCGAATATAATTTAAGATGATAACTACTAAACGAAGAGAGCTAGATAGATGAAATTCGGTACATGCATTTAACATCTATAGCGTTGACACACTTCAAATTTTGAGCCAAATCTAATAATGGGATAATTGTCTATCGGTCTATACTTTCACAAGTATGTAACTGTAATAAATGAAAAATGGAGTGACTTAAATATATAATAATTAGTGAGTAATTTTGCGACTGCAATTTCAGCTCCGTACTAAATTTTTGTTTCAATCGGTTGAAAAAAACGTGTCTAAAACAGAAATTCGATTTTCAGGTACTATTAACCGTCTGTCTAATCGCCAAAAACCTCAACAAGCTTCACGCGATGGATTCAGTAAAAATGCTAAATTCACTCCTAAGGTTAATATTTCATAACTATTGTACGCCAATGCAATGCCCAGAGGACGCCTTGGAAAGTGTTCTCTGGCATGACAAGTTTATAATATAATATGCGAGAAAGTTTTAAAGAGACCATTTCCGCTGGTTTAAAACTTTTTTTTAAAACTTTTTTGAGATAAATTTAAAAGAATGTTAAAGTGGAAAAATTATTGTGAAAAAATTAAAAATTACTTAAAAATCTTTCAGAAGTAAACAAGAGACGAATGTTGCATTATTTACGAGTTAAGTGCCTAGTGAAGCAAGTGTATCTCAGAGGTAATGTTCACATGAATCACATATGCTTCACACAAAATCTTTTTTTAATCCGTTCAGATTCATGCTGGCCATATAAATTCATAATTGGTAAAACGTCCGAGCAAAATAAACTTTCTGGCTTTATATTGTTATGAAATTTCCGGGTTCGTTTGGATAGCGGAAATTATATGGTGTGGAGAACGCTCAATCAGCAGGCGGCAGTAGAAAAAAAAATCGACGTTTTTTTACACGAAGACACACAGGACAGCACAAAGACGACAACTATATACAGCATAGGTAAGACAATTATTTTTTTCAGCCGAGACGTGCTCACCACAAGACTCTACTGCAGATAGTAGCGCACAGCTTAGTTCAGCACTAGCTTGAATCCGTCGCTCCTCTGCTAATGTCTGGAAGACCAGTGGACGGATCGGGAAAATTCTCGATGTTTCGGGTCTAATCTATTTTGGCGCCAAAGTCGCCAAATTCTTTCCAAGTCACCAAATGGTCGCCAAGCTCTGGGATATCCGACGCGACACCCGAACTCCGTCCAATATAGATGACTGTAAAACGGTCTTTCTGATGATGGAACCAATTATGCTGGGAAGCAGCATTACAGATTCGTAACAATATTTATGGCAGGCGTTTTACTTTTTTTATTAATACTTTTATCTCAATCCGCTGAGCAATTTGATAACGAATTGCTAAAACCGGATTCGTATTCATTCATGGAATCCTCAATTCATCATTTTCTTCATTAGATAATACGTTACTTATTAATTCTGGAAACGTTACTTTTTTATATCTATCGATTTATCTTTACAATAAGCATTAAAAATTTGATACTGAACATAAATTTGTAGTATGAACAATTTCAGAGTCACTTTCTTCTTTACTGTGCTGCTAATAGAATGCAATGCAAAAAATTAAAGCAAACACATTCGTGTTTTAAATCACTTATGCTTCAACTTGTCTGCTTAATTATTTTGATTTTGATGAGACACACGTGCTACTGCTCAAAAACATTATTTTTAACAGCTTTATAAAAAAAATATGCCATTAATTATTATGGCAGTATTTTAATGAATTTGCTCGTATGATGAGTCCAATGGCCAAGCAGGCTCAAACAATTTTTTTGTGTGTGTATTGGCGTTTAACGTTGTGTAGTGGCGTTAACCTAAGTTCCCCTTTAAAAAATAAAGAAACTTTTTCCGAATAAAATAAATATGTCTTTACTTACTCAAAAATCAGTATCATAATCAGTTGATTTTCCTTAGTTGCTGAAACATATTTTGGAATGGAAAGGTATTTTTTTCTCGTGAAAATTGGAGCAAATTCAGCTTTTTATTAATAATGGATTGCAGCAGAAGATAGTATGTCACATTTAAAAATATTATTAAAAAAACAAACGACAATAATATTCAAAAATAACAAATATCGTGAATCTCAGGGGACAGGGGGAGAGATCAATTATCCCATAAATTGCCTTCCAACAGTTATCGTCCCATCGCTACGGTTAAAGAAGCATAGAAGAGAAGATATTTCGTACATTCTTGTCCGAAAAGTTATCTCTCCAACCCTTTTACATAAACGTGTTTTCTATTCCGGAAAAATGAGCTGAACACTTCTTGTGAATTACGATAAAACTTTGCCAACTTATTGCTTGCACTAGCGCGAAGGTTATAGGCATAGTACACTTATCCTATCATCTATATATAAATGAATTCTTGTTTGTTCGTACTTTATGCACTGCCGTGCTGTTCAATCGATTGTGATGAAATTTTGCTGACTTATTGCTTGTGCGAACGTTATATTTTAAAATTGATAAAAGACAGACATTAAAGGACACATGTTATTCAGAATTAATCGTACATATATCAAACAAAAGTGTCATCATTGATGCCAATCAAAGTGAATGAAATAAAATCTAAAATATTTAGTACAAGCGCTAATTTTTCTTCTCTTCTCTCTTTTTCTTCTCTTCTTTTCTTCTCAAGCGCTAATTTTTTTCTTCTGTTAGTAATCTATCTACACAGGACTGTTATTCAGCGTGTACAATATTTTATCTGCGGCAAACTGCACATATTATTCAGCGCTTATCTCACACATACAAAATAGAATTATTATTACCGATGCCGTTCAAGTTAAGTGGTATATAATGGAAATTTTCCAGTGTAAATATTTTTTTATTTATTCAGTGAATCGACAAAGATATTTCGATTATACAAGCGTATATCGTGTTGATTGCTTCATCAAAGAATATGCCTCCCAAACTTTCGTCACTTAATAGATCAGCACGTAGAAATAAGCCAATTAGAGCTTCTCAAACAAACGAAGAGCGAAAAGCAAGCAATAAAGCAGATCGCTTACGAATTGCAAATTCGCATGCTTCAGATTCTCAAGATCAACATGCGGCAGGAATCGAAAGACAACGTTTATATGCTACCTGGTCACGCGCATTAGAATCAAAAGGCCAATATGAGTCAAGAAGTGAGACAATTATTTTTGACGGAAAGCCGATTGGAGAAGATGTGCTCATTCCATGCATACCCATTATTCCCACCGCCATGGCTTTTGATTTCATAAGGACTGCAGTTCCCAATTCGACTTGCATTCTCTATTACCATACACAAGGCGCAAAGTTATCACTTCAAGTGTGCGGATTGAATCAAGAAAATCCATGTTTTTCACATGGCCATTTGTATGCTGGATACTTACGAGTCGGACAGCCAAGAAGTTTATTTGATTTTGCTGAAGAAGAAAAAACAACAACAACAACAAAAAATATATATTGTCTTCCCTAAATCATTTGAATAATAAAGTAAAAAAAGAATAAATATTACTTTGCCATTCTCCTTTATATATCATTACATTTCAGTGAATATATTTATTGCCGATAAGAAAATAAATATCTTTATATTATTCCTAATTAAGATAGCTACTTTAAATTTCAAATGTTATTTTCAAAACTATTTCTTCTGCGGTAGCAATGCGGCGGGTAACAGCTACTAAATCATATAAAATAAATAACTAGTTCATAAATATACAAAATATATTTTGATACGCGAATTATAATTGAAATATGAAATCTTTTGTTTCGTTTTTTCACGCGTATTCTGGAAAACAATTTAGTTTTCGGATTCAATAGATAAAATATCAGAAAACATAAGTCATTTTTTCATTAAACACTGGGTCTTAAACAATTTTTTGATATATATATATATATATATATATATATATATATATATATTATCTTGAGGAAATTCTTTCTGAAGAAAGACGGTAATTTGTAAGGCGAATGTAATCTTCAGAGGGGTTACCAAATTTTGAATAGAATTAAAATCAATTTTTTAATGTTATGACCTTTGCCCTTTTGATCCTAGATCAAAGCAAAACTTGCAAAGAAATGTTGATTTCCTTAGATAAATTAGCGCAATCTATATAGTCTGACTACATCTCGTTCGTTTGCGATATTTGAGGAAGATCGTATCTAGTCAGATTGCTAATATTATGAAAACAATCTCATATTTTTGATAAATTTTGAATTTTTTCTTATAAATTTTTTTCTTTTTTTTTTTTCTTTCTTGCAGTCGAAGAAAAGTGGGGTATTTAGTTTAGCTACGTTTATTCCCATGAGGGCTTTGGGACAACTATCATAATTCTGAACCAAAGTCAGAAGACCAGAGCGACACCTGTGCAGTTATATATCTCTCAAAGCTTACGTTTCATGCCAACTGAAGGATAGACAGATTTAGTGTGTACCAGATACGACTTTGAATATGGTACATGACTGTGAAAACCGGATTTCATCCAGACTGGTTTTTTTGATGGAATCAGGTTTCAAACGTAGAGTCCTTCGGAACCAAAATCCATGTTTTACCACTGTACCCATCGTGTCCCCAAAAATTCAAGGGATGTGCATAAGTTACTTATATCTTCACATCGATTTCTCCTTCCCCAAAATTTTTTAAACATCATTTCATTAATAAAATAATTAGATAATTAACGATAATCTATAGATACGAGACAGCAATATTAATAATTTATTATCAAAATAAGCTCTTAGGGAAGAAATGCATTCTGTGATAATCTTCCCAAATTCAAATTAATTAGCGAAAATGGGAGAAAGCTCGCCTTTCCTTGTAGGAAAGGATTAGCCTTATCTTCTTCGATAAAACCGCCCACGCAGTTATTCCATTTGCTTCGCCTTATGTCATCTATTTTTAAGACTGCGTGCTTTTGTGGGCGAAACTGATGAGAGGGCATCTTCTTCGATAACTAATTAGTTTAGAATAAACATGATTTCAGCACCGATAATTATCTTCAAGATTAATGAATTGGCTTAATTGACCGATACCAGCCTTGATGGCCTTTTGCTGAAGATACCCCGTACATGACTGATGAAGAGCTTCTCTGATAAATATTCCCAAAATATGCAAAACAAGGATTTCCTACAAGCCTTCCTAATTTTCGGAGATAACCTTCGAGTGCCATATGTAGC
>JAPMOR010110250.1:350357-369873 GCA_026543865.1 Argiope aurantia
TACAACCCAGAGATTAATCGCCAAAAGATTACTCTCTAATAGGTCTTTCGTAACTATAGTTCACCAATCACATATCTTTAATAATACACAAGTCTATTTATTCGAGAGTATGTGAGAAAGTTATGGAAAGACCATTCCTGCTCATTATCACCAGTGTTCTGAGAAAAAGTAAAATTTTAGATTGGATCCCTAGAAGAATTGACTGTCTGTCTGTCGGTCGGTCTATTCATGTGCATATGAAATAAATTAATCGAAATTACAAGAAATTAGAATATATATTTACTAAGGCATTGATATTAAAAATGCATATTTGAATCAAGATTTTGAAATCAATCATCAAAAGAACAATATCCAAAATGCTTCTTCTACATTATACAACTAAACTCAACTCCAAACATGATATATTATGTATATTATATGAGAAAATTGAATGGAGAATTCTCTCAACAATTTATTCTTTTATTATAATAATAAGGCTTTCGGGAACTATTTAAAAAAAGAAACAGTACCTAATTAAACTGTTCTATAAATTGTTAAAATTACACAGAGGTTCTTCTTTAAAGCAAAAAATGAGAGAATAAAACGAACAGCTTAATTACACAATTTTCAGCGGCAAGGCAGCAATCAACTGAGGTAAGATAATTTAAACCGCGCTATATCCATTGTAATAACTCGTGATTAAAACAATTTAAAAACGGAGTTTCCTCTTTTTTTTACATCAAATTAAATGTAAACGTAGAAAAATTATTTTAGGTTCCCAAAATTAAAATTTAATTCTCCGCTTTTTTTCAGTGAATCTTTTTCGTTTTTTCTTTCTTTCTTTTTTTTGATATAATTCGTTTTAAATAGCTCAGAATTTAAAGATATTTTATTCTTTAATTCAATTTAGGAATATAAGCTCACATCATTTTTCGAACTCTGGAGTGATATATATATATATATTTTTTATTGAAATAGAGTTCGATAATTTCGAATGTTTCCCTTTTTATTATTTTAACTCTTTCTCAACAACAATTCTTTATCAATTGGGGGGAAAAATGTCTATTCCATTTCGTCAAAGAAATTTTGTCGTGATTTCCACTGAAATAAGAAAGTAAGTGAATGAAACATTGTTAAATGTTTTTATTGTTTATTATTATGTTAGAAACTTAAGCTTTAAACAGATTTTTATCCCTTGGATGAAATAACTACATTCATACTCGCTAAATAAGCAGGTCTGATAACAACATCCTCATAAGGAGCAAAACAAAATGTTAAAAAAAAAGAGAAACTCTTTCATTGAGTGATGCTGGCTCATATTTGACTGTGTTGAGCATTTGTTTGAAGATAATCTTTAATTCTGGAAGGAAAAAACTTTAGTCGGGTAGCATTGTCGAACGCGACTCCGAAGCGTTTCAGCAAGTGACTATGTAGCCTATGTAGTGGCTATGTTCAGCAAGTGACTATGTAGTGACTATGTAATTGGTGAGATTATATCTCTGGTCAAGATTATGAGTATAGAGGTGGATAGAACGACAATGATGAGCTGGTAGAAGAACATGATAGAATTATAGACTATTTATGTTGATATATTTTAGCCCATGATCCCTGCATATGCCATTAAGTGCTATATCCCTCCCCCTCCCATCTTCCTCCGTTTTAAAGAGAAATCGTAAAATTTGAAAAGAAATTGTAACCTCAAAAACTGGATAATTTCGTCTACTGCATTCGCCAATTAATTTTACAATTTTACTAGAACAGCTAATCAATTACACCAGTCTATGCTCATTGTACAAATACAATTTAAAATAGTACTTTCTTTGGATATAATAGGATTTAATTCATCCAAGTTCCCTGATATGACAAAATCATATACCATGAATATGAAACAGCTAGTCGGCGAAGTTGGCTAGTAAACTTTTATTTGAAAAACTCCATCCTTTTTCTGGATGACAAAGTAGACGCAGTGTAATAATAGACGCTTTGGATATCATTTTTCAAATATCAACTACCAAAACAGTATGACAGCTTCATTTTCATAGGTTGACTGAATGTTTAAGATTGATTAATTTCAATGATCGCTTACTTAAACTAAACTTTTAGTACTATGTTACCAAAGTAGCTTTAAACTGAGCCGATCATTTGTAATTTCAAAAGAACATGATATTAAATATTTTGTAGTTGGACGAATACATAAAATAAGAATAGAAAAATAATATGAGAATAAAACTAGAAAATTAATATGGAGAAAGTATTTGAGCAATCTGCATTTTAAATTAAGACTGATATGCCAAATATTTAAAAGAAAAATACGTGTTTCAGTCAAGTAAAAATTTTCTGTAATTTAATTTCGTAACTTTAATTAGCTATCAAAAAAATTACCAGCTATCTAGAAATGTCTTGAAAATGTAAATAGAAATGGGGATAAATCACTGAAACACGGGGGAAAAAAAGTCATTTTTTCACTTTTGACATAAAAAAAAAAGAATCGAGAGTGTGAAGAACAGAACTTTTAAATTTCGAAACCAGCCAATTAACGAGATTCTCTACAACTTCATATTTTTAGAATCTAAATTTTTTAATACAGATATCCTCCACGAGCGAATTTAACAAACAGTGAAAAAAAATGGATGCGAGGAAATTCCAAGCAATTCAAATTTTTGAAAAAAAAAATGGCCGTGAAAAAATTAATCAGAATGCGAAGCAAATACTTTAAAATTCACTCGAGATTTCACTCGGCCTCACGACATTTCTATTAAGCAATGCTCATTAAAATTATGAGCGGGTAAGACAAACATCAGTTAAGATGAAAGGCGTAAGAACAAGAGAAGTTCTTCTTTGCATACCAAAATGCAATCCATTTGCATCGCCTCGCACAAATATTTGACATAATCAACCAGATGAGGAGAAGATTTAATGAGTTTGGAAAGAAAAAAATACACACACCTCGTATTTCATTTATATCGCTGCAGCAGCAACAGAGGCATAAAGAAAGATCGGAAGAGATTTACCACGAAATAAAAAGAAAAGCAAAGAAAAAAAAATAAAGCTGGCGATAAAAAGAAAAGCTAATTAAAAATTAAGCTGTTCATTTGGATCAGGTTATTTTTGAGTACTACTACTTTTAAATTCCATCCCCACGAATAAACAATTTAGAGTGAGGAGAGGGGTGGTCGGTGGGGGGATGGTACAAACAGCAATGGACTCTCTAAAACAGAGTCAAAAGTAAATGCGCGGTTAAAATTCTTTGGCGTTTTTAATTAAAATCAACATGCAACTCATTCTCTTTTGTAATTGCTAATTAAAAATTTATTGAAATTGCGCGTTGTTTTCCTCCTCTCTTCCTAACCCCCTCCCACTCCCCCATTCCCTTCTTCAGCTTTTTCTTTTAAACTTTCCGTTCAGTCCCCTGAAATTTTTGAAGGAAACGACTTGTTTTTGTAGCTGTTGTCCTTTGAGTACATAGCTTCGCACAAACAATTTCACTCTCTCTCTACAGAGGGAAGGGGGTTGAAGACTCTTCTTACGATGGAAGGGGGGGGGGTTGCAGTAGTGAATGGAACCCCTTTCCCTCTCGCCATTTCGTATTCTTTTCACTTTTTGAGCAGCCCGTAAAACCTCTGCATCGCAAGTAATTATACTAAATGATTTTTAATGAACCGATGTTTATATTTGCCGCGTATACCCAAAGAAGACTCAGAGCTGGGTTAGAAAAAAATGGAAGAAAAAAAATGAAAAGAAAGAAGGGGCGCAGCATAGTTGCATATACTGTTTGGCCTTTTTTTTTTATCTCCTATTCCCTCCCCTCTTACCCATCTCATTCTCTTCGTAATTTCGCAGATTTAATTAATTTCTGTGTAAAAGCAAGGGTTGCAGGAAAATTAATTGAAATGTGAAAATGTCAAGTGTAAATAAAATTTTAATTAGCAGACCAGCATTGAGGAAGGTATGCGTTAATTTTTTTTACCCACCCTTTGCCCACCCCTTCCTGAGCCCTGTCAAGCGAATAGGGGCGTATAATCATCTGACCCCCCTTTTCTTAGCCAGCCCCCTCTCAGCATTCCTCTGTTGTCATGGTATTCGCGCATGTGCATAAATGGCGGCTCGAACGAGTAAATTAACGGGTCTTTTATTTTTTTTATGCTCTCCTTACCTTTATCCAACGTGCCTTACTCGTTCTAATTTGCGGAATTTTCTCCTGTTGTTAATTGCAAGTCTTGATTTAAAAGTTACGACGTAATTTAAATTAGAGAACCTTTACTGTTCCTAAAAAGTTCATAGTGGAATGTGGACGGCTGTATGGCCACGTCAAGCCGACATTTTTGCGCCTAGGAATGCAATTATTGCAATTATTTGGATGAAATCACTCAAGCCCCTTTCTCTGAGATCGGTCTTGGGTAAACGTAATTACGGTAGGGAGGGATTTGTCGTTCAAGTTCTCGGCATTCCTGCCGTGAAGGAAAAAAGGAGTTTACCTGGACTTCCACTGAAAATAATAAGCGCTCTCTCAAACTTTGGGGATAGCAACCGAATGACAACCCGTTCTATTTTTTTAATATATATACCTTTATAACTGACGTAGTTTGTGCGAAAAACAACTTTTTATCATCATCCTAATCTCTTAAACTCATTCACATTTTTTATGCCATCAAGAAATCTTTTTTTTTTATTTAATTATTGATATTTTTCTATTCAGATAACACCTGATCTGATTATAATTTTCTGGATATCATAAGAGTTCAAATATTGTTAAACAGTGGATTTCCAATGAGGCAGACTAGGCAGCTGCCTACGATTACTAGGTTGATACGGGCCACAAACAAATCCATTAATATATAATTTTTCAAATTTCTTAAATTCATTTATTTTTGATTGCATTAAGACAAATGCTTATCGCTTATTTTCTCATTTAATTATTAGTTTTCTATTTCAGATAGAATCTGATCCGAGTTATAATTTTCTGGATATCATGATAGTACATAATGGCGGTTTTTCCATTAGACAGACTAGGCAGCTAGCCGCCTAAGAATGCTAGGCTGATACGAGCCATAAGCATGTCGATTAATATTTATATATATTATTTTCCTAATCTCTTAAATTCACTTATATTTTTAATTTATTAAGATTAATGTTCACTGCTTATTTTTCTAATTTAATTATTGATAATTTTTTATTCAGATAAAACTTAATCTAAGTTATAATTATTTGGATAACCTGATAGTTCAAAGATTTCTACATAGTGGTGGATTTCAAATTGGACAGACTAGGCAACTGCCTACGACAGTTAGGCTTATAAGTACCATAAGCAAATCGATTAATAATAATAATATATATTCCTAATAGTTGAAATTCATTTATATTTTTGATTGCATCAAAACAAATATTTATCACCAACTTTTCTGATTTAATTATTGATATTTTTCCTATTCAGGAAGAACCTGATTCGAGTAATAATATCATGATAGTTCGAAGATTTCAACACAATGGTGGACTTCCAGTTTGACAGATTAGGCAAACTGCCTGAGATTAACTGGGCTAATACAGACCGCAAGCAAGTTGATTAATATTTGTTAAATTTTTCTAATAGCCAATTAAATGTTCGTCAGAAATATAAATTCTATGAATAATAAGATACTAGAGTAACATTTATACATTATCAAGGATAATTGGATAGATTCTTATATGCTTTATTACATTCACTTAGTAAGAATATTTATAAAAACGAGCAGCTACTTCAATAATATTGTATACAAACCTAAATTCCTGCAGACTAGAGTCGTAATAGAAACGAACACTTATTTACAAAGTTAATAAATTAAAAACTGTTATTCTAAAATAAATCATTAATATATTAGAAATTTGAAACTAAAATGATCTTGATAAAAGAGTGGCTCCATAATATGCATCGTCTATGCAGAAAGTATTACTACTTCTATACAAAATTATTTAAACATTTCTCACTTGTGACAGTTTCTTCAGCAAAAAGTCCTTCAATCATAGCGTATTCAATTCAATTCACCCATATTTCTTATTCTATCATCAATTTTTCTTATTTAATTGTTGTTATATAGATGTTTGGACTTTCATTTGATATACACTCGGATACAACACCAGATTAAGACCTCTAGAGATCCCCATTCTCATTCGATTTATCGAAATATTCGTTTATTGGTTTTAATTTTAATTTGTATGAAAGAAATTTTAAGCAGCAAATTGTGATAGATTGAAATAATAAAGAGTTTTAACCCAACTCATCTTCGCGAAGTTAGTTAAAGTATCTCGTTCATCACAAAAAGAGGGGCTATAAAAAATGAACCAATCTATTTAATTCTTGTGTCTGTATGATTTCAATCAAAGTTTTTTTAAAATCAAATAACCGTATACTTATAGAACATATATTAAAAAAATATTTCTTCCAGATTATAAAATATGGTCTAAGGATTGAGGGAATGGGATTTCTCTTGTAACCGCTTCAAATATAAAGACTATTTTTAGTGGAACTTTCATCTGTTGTCTGATGCCGAAACATAGTCATTGCTCTTCTCTCCAGAATTCTATTATACGAGGCTTTTAATATGTGACGTCAAGTACATCACAGCCACATATAAAGGATCTTACACGAAATTCCTATCTCAAATCCTCCCCCCCCCCAAAAAAAAAAAACGAACATTCAGTCATTGTCTATTACAAGCTTAAATTAAAAATATATTTCTTCCCAAAACTTTCTGGCACACTCTTCAATATAGGTCACAATCTTGAGTTCGATTAATATTTTGTTGATTAAAATATTTTATAATTCGTATACTAGAAAGTAACAGTCAAATTGCTTGGGGAACAATAAAATTTATCCACCAGTGGTATTGTGGATTAAAACATAACATGAATGGTTGAGGTTTGAATTAGACGAATATGTTTCTCTTCTTCGGTTGGACTATTAAACTGCATAATTTAAAAATTAGTAAACCAATATACATTTAGCAATAAGTTTCCCGCTGCCATCGGAATGATTACTAGAGGTTTTCCTACAAAGGAATCCCAAAGTTCTCTTAGAAATCCTCCAGAAAGACCATCGATTCTTATCTGTTTGGGCCTAGCCAAACTTTCGAAAACCTAGATACTCTCAAACGAAGTTGACTATCAGATGCCACATTTTCAAATCTAAAACAAGGTAATGATAACATATGTTAGACCTATTGGAATTAGAACTATCTCCACCACATAAAAACAGTCATTGAAAACAGGAGAAAAAGAAATTTCCTTTTACTTGTATTTAACTAAGTTTATACATAAGGCACTCTATAAAAGCATATCCATGCAAATATCATTTTCACTTCAGAAGCTACAGAGAAAAAACTATTGCTGAATTTTTGACTCCTTCTTTTACTATACAATATCATTCTGAATAAAAAAAGAAGGACTGAACCCAACGGGAAGAAAAAAGAATAAGCAAATGTGTGCTTCCAAAAGAGCAGTGGATTAAAGAAGGAGGAAAATGTCTTTCCGAGGCAACTGCCATCTGCAGAAACAATATCTGTTAATGCAGTTGCCGGAGCGGGTCAGGAGGAAAATTGCGAGGGGGCTTAAGGATATTGAAAGGGTCAGCCATCCCAGAGGGCGGGGTGGCATTGCGTGCTCGTGACAGTTCTGTCGCCCTTCTTTCCCCTTCGATGCGGAGGGACGTGATCTACATAGAGGGGTTGCCCGACTCTCCAACTTTATCGCCAGGTGCCCATCGCCACACACTGTATGAATTTTCCAAATACGACTCGACTTCCGAGCGTGAGATTTTTATTAAAATTCAGGAGCAATATTTAAATTGAAAATGGGGAAAACATTTCATCAGGAGGAATTTCATCCAAATACATTCAATCGAAACGCATCATTTCAAAGGAATTGGAATGAAAGCTGAATGAATGTTAGATTTTCTATGCAGTAGTATTCAATGATACAGATAAATATAAACTATATCTTTTTGGTTAATCTAATATTCGGAGAATTGCATAGTTGAGGGGAAAATTACGGATTTTTTTTTTCCTCCTTCAAAGCAATTCGGATATTTGGTAATTCAGATAACTAGAGTACGGATGCTCAATACTATTCAATTGTAATGTAATATGAAATTTCATTCTAAGAAGTTACCAAAAATGGGAGTGACAGTTTAAAAGACCGAGAGTTGTGAATTTGAAACAAATTCCATCAAAGATTCTGTATCAAATTAATCGAAATTTCAACGCTTTCTTTGAATAATTTTGGAATATAATATCGCACAAAACCTTTTTAAACAATTTTAAAAATTCAAAAAATACCACATTTTTGTTATTCATGAATTTATTTTGAGAATTTATGAAATAATATACAATTCCAAATACAGGGTGGTAATAAAATCAAAATCTGATTATAAAAATATAATAAAATAACTACTGAATATAATACTGTAACATATTTATTGCAGAAAAGTTGTGATCTTCAATTTTTTAGTTCAACAGATAGCGTAATTAATGTGGAAATAGTGTTTTGACAATCGATTTTTATCGAAATAGTGTCAACGAAGGAAAAAGTTCAATGTGTTTTTTGATCCCATGAACTGAAATCGGCCATTATTATCCACTGTCAGTTTTGGAGTTACTTAAAGGACAGAGTGGTGGCAACACCTGTTGAAAACATTGATACATTTAAAATTAGGACCACAGTTGCTGTCTTTAGTGTGACAGCTGAAATGTTGGACAATAACTATTGATAATTTGAATACCACTTTGATGTTCTTCGAACCAAAGATGATGCTCATATTGATGTTTACAGATGTAGATGGTCATAACTTTATAACTATATGCAATATTTTAATAGTTGTTCTACAGTATTTTTTAAGATTTTATGACCACTCTGTACAGTTGAAAATTGATTCGCTTATCATTGGAAGAGCCATTTTTAAAGGATTCGAAATATTCATCAATAAAATGTTATTGGGAGACTAATTTCATAAAGAGAATCATCTCAGAAAAAATGATACAAGCAATGGAAAGTTTCCGAAAGAGTAGCTGATTAATTATGCTAACTAATTCGGTCAAAGAGTTTATCGATTGGAATAAAACCTATTCCCTTGAATCTTTTCTATCAACACTAGTTTTGTAAAGATGCAATAATAAATGCCGTAGTTACAAAGGTGTTCGATTTTTAGTACAATTCATTATAAGTGAAGATAATGTATGTTGAATATACCAGATTCAAATTCCTTTTGTTAGCATGATGTGGTCAGAGACGACTTGCCTATTCAGAAGCAAGCAGTGCTTCAAAAAATATTTATCAAGAGAACACAATTCAAACATTGCTTTAAAAAAATACAACTTTACTTTTAAGCAGCCCAAATTTTTTTAAGTGCAATTATTTGAATTGTAATTTTGAGAACTGTTGATACATCTTTTTATGATGAGTGATTTTTGAGAAAAAAAAAACCCGAATATGATGAAAAATGAAGCAGAAATCAAAACAATAATACATAAAAACGGATGCCAGACTTGAGTGGAGTATACAGAAAAATGGTATTAGTTTGCCAGGTGTCATACTGATATTACGGAAACGTGCTAATTTCAGTCGAAGCCAGGTTCAATGATTAAAAACTGTGACTTTTTCCCAATCTGATGCGTCATTTTGCTACGCGCAGCGAGTGAATTGTAATGCAAGTGATGTTCCATGTGTTGCTTCATCCAGTGTTTTCTTATCAGGTTCAAGTAAACACAGTTTCTTTTCCATTTTTTTTAATAATTTTAAAACAAGTTTTTAATTAATATTATGTGGTGTTGTATCTCTGTTGGCCAAATATACGAGTCGTGGTTCTTTGGAGAAGGGAATGATCACCTTTTAATTAATATCCTTTACTATTCTTGTCCTTACATAGCTTTTGAATAGATTCAAAATGATGTATCGATTTAACCCAACTAAATCTATGAAGTTAAGCAAGTTTGAAGTCGTTTACCAATTGTTTCAAATCGAAATATTATCTATCACATTTAATTATTCGATCAGTACAACAAACTATAATGAGATGCATTCTTTAATGAACAGAAAAATATATTGATGGATTTCAAATAAATTTATTTATACATGATAAATTTAAATTTTAAACACTATGCTTTTAATATATAGCTATATATATAAATAATTTATAGTTTATAAACTTTAAATTAAGAAAATCATTTTTAAAAATGTGTCATTTCGAATGTAATATTTAAATAAATACAAAAAAAACACCTCCAGATTTATTAATATTTAGATTTCAAACATATTATCTTAGATCATGATTATTCAACAAAAGCATTTTTATTAAACAAATTCAATGAAAACTATAACAAATAAATTTTAAATCACTGAAATATTTGTATTAAAAGTATATTTTGAAATTTTTTCTTTCTTCTATTTATTTATTTCATGCTTAAGCTGGATCACAGAATATTAGTTTTTTGTATGAAAACATAAATTCGTATTTTGAAGGATATTAAATAAAGAATAAACAATAATACGGAAAAGAAACCTACCAAAACCATATATATCTGAATAAATGTATTTAAATTAAAAAATTGTATGATCTTATAGATGCACATTTTACCCATTTCTTCTGGATTATTATTAGCACTGATTCTTAAATCTAACACTTAAAAGAAGTCTAAATAAAAAGATTGAAAAAGCAATTATTTTTTCAAGGGCATGCGTCTGTTAGTTTTTCAATACATTAAAATGATTTTTTGTGAACAATATCATAATTTGGTGAGAGTTGAAATTTAGGAATCAGAATTAAATTTCTTCGAACGGTTTTTTTAAAAATAGGGTAATTAAAATTTGTTCTAGATAAAGTTAAGAAAATTTAAATTACAAATTTCATACCTAACTACTCATGTATAAACAAATAATACAGATTTAAGGATGCAAACTTAAACTGAATAGAACTCTTTCGCTATAACTATTCGCAAGCAAAATTTTAAAATGTGTTTGAAGTATTTAAAAAACATTACGGAATCGGGAAATAACGTCCTTTACTGCTAAATATCCCATGAACAAATTATTTCAATAATAATAATTAATTAATTAAAATAAATCTACAACTTATTGAAAATTTTTCGAAAATCATTTCATTTAAATAGATGAATATCTCTGAAGACTGCAAAAACAAAAATAAGTAACATTAATGTTTAACATATTTATTTAAAAATATCAGTTAATTTACATCTTTATTTCTAAAAATCTTTGTCTTGTAAATACAACACTCTTTACTATAAGAAATGCGCCACTTATCTTGAAAAGGATTCGCTAATCTAGCCAAAAAGGCGCAATTCTGCCAAATATGGCTCTCTTTTTACCCCAAGCACAGCATGGAAAAAGCAAAATTCCTCGAGAAAGCCGAAGCTGGGATCACTCAAATTGCATTAGTCGCTTCATAGAAGCGCTTCTCGTTAAGTGGGCGCACTTCCTCTAGGGGTTAAAGATTGGGGGGTGGCGCGGCAGGAGGGGCTAATTGGGCCTGGGCTTCACGTTACTTCACTGTGATGGTCAAAACGCCATCTGGTGGCCGGCAGGCCCTGGCTCTCCTAGGGTGTTTTCCTTTTTTCTTTCTTTTTTTTTTGTGCTCTCTCATTCTAGAGCGAAGCTCTTCAGCATCTTTGCGCTGTTGTGGGTGAAAGGGATTTTCTCTGTCAGATGGAAATTGGTTTGATGGGGTTGCTGCTTTTGGCCACTTCGCGATGATTCGGGGCAGTTTTTTTGGCCGTTTGTTGGGTGGAAATGGGAAATACTTTGGCCGTCTGCAAAGACTACTCGGCACGTTTTTGTGATTAACCGAACCCACTTACGCTTAATGGAAGCTCACTATCTGTCTATCTATTGCAGTTGACGAGTGAAAAATGGGTTGATTTGCTTTTCTGAATCGTTCAATATTTATGGATGAAATGAAAAGTTTATTTGAGCCATATCTTCTTTTTATTAATTTTTCTTACTTATCCATATTAAAACCTTTAATCAAAAGAATTGTGATTAACGATGCATTCAATCTCGGATGAAAATGTTCGCATTGCGTAAAATTTGCCAGATGTTTTTAAGTCAAAATAATCCCTTCAAAGAACATCCTTTTATTTAAGATTATACATGATTTATTTTAGAATATTATTTAACCTGTCAAAGCAAAAGTAGAAAAAAAAAAGCTATAATATTACAAATTCTTATTATTTTGTATGTTACCAAATCATTTAATCGCTAAAGCATTCTTGACAATTTTCAGTAATAATTATTAATTATTTAAATTTATTGTAATTTATATTATAGCCGATTTCTCGATTAGTTCTGAAGAACTTTTTGTTTCCTTTTCATAATTTTTTAAAATTTAGTCTTCCTTTCCAATACGATATGCAATAAAGCACTGTTTCTAACTTTTTCAAGGATCTACGGTATGAAATATATGAATAAAAAGATGTATAACTAAAATTGTAAAAAAAAAAAAAAAAAAAAAAAAAAAACTTTGATTATTTCATATTTAATACTACTAATACAAATTCATTGAAATGCTTTCTAAAGATAGTACATTATTACACAGCACTGAAAATAACTATTAAATTTTAAAACTAAAACATTTTTCAGAAAAGCGAGAAATTTTTTATTTTTATAGCATATTTTGTATAATTATTATGCGATTCTTATTTATTTTATATGATCTTAATGCATGTGAAAAAAATTGATAAAAATTTATGCATCTGCTGTCTGCCTTTCTGATTGTTTGTAAATATTAACTGCAGTGTTATTTATCGAATAAAGTTCATTGAGCTTTTTCTAGAGTCTTGACTAACAAAATTTAATCTAAATTTTTCAATGAAATTTATTGCGACTTGGAAGGAAGGGGAGTAACGTATAAACGTAATTAATCAATACTATAGTTACGATTGAATTTGACTACGATAAAATGGCATATAAATGAGAAACGTATAAAGCATACTTTCTTGTAATTTACATTTGATGGCACACATTTAGGCGTTTGGAAAAAAAAAAAAATGTACTTAGCAATAAATTGTTTCCCAAATTCTTTAAGCCAAAAATTTATTTCTAATTTTTTTAAAATTTGTTTTTTAAATAATGAAACATTCAAAAATATAAAAATGCTAAAAATTATTAAAATATAATCTTTCCATAAAATTCAGATTACGACACTTTCAGCACTGGAAGCAACCGTATATGTCGGTTCAAAACTTCTATTAAATCAATAATTCACACTGTCTTAATTTTTGCTTATTCTTTGCTATGTACTTTCATTGCAGAATTTCGATTAGGCCGCTGTCTAGAAATGCAAAGCTGTGAAGACAAAGCAACGAAGTCGATTAGAAGCTTTATTTTAAAATAGTTGCCAAATAAGTAAATTTGAAAAGAACAACAAGAAAAATCAAATTCTATGAATTATTAAAATATTATCACCCTGTCAGTTATATCGGATTCTTATTTTTTACATTATGATCATTTTGTTATTTCAGTATTTATGAACATGGAGCGTCTGCTTAAATAATATTATACAGTCATTGATGTTGTACAGTTTCAAACCATAATATACATGCAAAACATGATTTAAAGAAACAATCGTAGAGTTCTTTATCTATTAGAATCTAATTTTTATATATTATCATTTCTTTGTCCATTCATGGCAGGCACTTTGCAGAGAATCGAAATGGAAGACAGAAAGCAGGAAAAAGGGTGAGTGAGAAAATATTTGAAACTTATATAGTTTTAGAAAGTAATTCGATGAGATAGATTTTGGTTCCATGGGAGAAAATAATAGCTCGCTCAACTCTGAACTTAAAGCTACAAAGAAGCTAGAATTCCAGCGGTAAAGAAATTATTTTTAAAATGTAGATTAATCACATACACACATACAAATAATAAGAGACACATTTTCTCAAAGTTGCTAAAGTAAGAATTTAATCATTAACATATTGATTAAGTTAAAAAGTATGTTGGCATGTGAAACTAAGTTTTCAAGTCATTGAAAAAAGGACCACATAATGTATACTGTCTAAAGCTACAGAATGCTAAAATCGCATTATGTATTCTTATATAAAAAAAATGACTGGGTGCCCAAAAATGGCGGTGGTGTATTTTCGGCTTTGAAATGGAAAAATAGAAATTTTGATACCCGATTCCTTCTAAAATTCGCTGGATTTTCTGTTTCTTAATGTGCTCTTTTTAATCTCTTTTATGCAAAAATTTAAAAATATAAATATTTTTCAAAAATGAATCGATCCCGAATGTAGTCACATTGGGGTCAAGTGTATTCGGATGGTATGAAAGTTTGAAAACACTGGTTCAAGTACTCACCCTCTAATTAGTTCAATATAACAAAGTCCGTCCCAAAATAGGACTTAAGTTTAAAAAAAATTCAAAATAAGATGCTAATATAACAAGATTAAATTAAAATATATCAAAAATTAGTATTTAGTTCAAAAATGAATTTATTTATTATATATAATTTTATTTTCAGTTGATAATTAAATTTAATTAATTATAAGATAATTTTAATTATAGTACATTTTTAACAACCTTTTCTAGTTTATTTAAATAAAATCTTGTCGTTAGTTGGCTATATTATAGTTCATAACGTATCGTCCCCACTGTCCCCATTTTCGGAAATGTGTTACTCTGACTTTTTTTTTATATATAAGACAGGAGTCTTTTCGTATTATTCCATCTATAAAAGGTTGACCCTTTCTCTCTCTCTCTCTCATCTTCTATGTTTTCTGCATAAATTCATCACTTTTTATGAGAAATGTTTATAATTTAAACGAAGAGTTATTTATATTTTAAATGGTATGTAATAAATTCTACTAACACTGTGTTTAGCTTCCGAAAGAAAAAAAAATTTGAATATAAATTAGCTCCAATATATGGGAGTAGGCTTCCCTATCGTTTCAACGATCGATATGGATAATTTTTTTTCAACAACTGTGGCTAGCGATGATAGTTGCTGACAGACTTCTGAGAGCCAGCTGAAACAGCAAAGTCTAGCAAAGGAAGTGCACAGATTTTCTTTCGCTAGAAAACTCAAGACCATTCATATCTGCGCCAGGATGCTAATACTCAACTCTTCTTCGCCTACAAGAGACCATCCTTTATTCAGAATCCTGAAGTATAAGAACTGGTACTAGACAACCAATAACGAGGTAGAAAATATGACCTTGAACCGCCTACAGAAAATACACAGACTATAGGAAAGGTTAAGGATGTTCAGGAACGCCACGGTATATTGTCACCACTCACATCCATTTCCAAAAAGGGTAGTTTGTTCAATTCAAGTGAGAAATCTCAATCTTTACCAGATCTATCCCCGTGTGATTTCCTGTTTTCATGATTATAATGAACACTGCAGGGTCAATGATTTGAAGCGATCTATGAAATCAAGGAATGCATGAACAGCAATAAACGAAAACATCTGCTAAAAGATATATAGTTTCAGGAAACTCTATGATTAATATCTCAATAAAGATATATAAATAACTAATTTGGAACACTTATATTAAATAATTTCTATGAATCTCCTCTGCCTTGTTATTTATTAATCATACTCAATAACTTTGAGCATTTTTTTTTTTTTCCGAAAAGGTGGGAAAGCACTTGACAGGATTTGCAGCAAGCCACTGAATATCGAAACACAACATATTTATATACATATTACATCACTTAAGTGTTATTTTATTTTATATTATTATTTTCCTCAAACAATAGAAACGTCACCTATTCTTTATAACATTCAAAATTTAGTGGGACAGCCTTTTATTATTTGGTCAGAAATATTTTTGCTTTAGAGAATTGTTCTTGCATTCCATGTGAATAAAACGTTATTGCAAATAGTTAATAAGTGCTATTTTGAGTGATAATTAACATACCCATACAATTAACTACATAAATACAAAATTTTATTTATTTATATTTTCATTAAATTTGATTACAGAATACTTCCAAATACCCAGTTCGCGAACATGTGGCTTCTGTACTATTCGGCCGAGTTATTTTTTTAATCATAATTAATTGAGGAAGGCAAGGCATTGCATTGGCAACATTGCCAAGGTATTGGAAGCTGGCGTCTGCTACGATCCTGCTACGTGTCATGTGCAAAACTGAAGTTGTGACAAGAAAAGAGCACGTTCTGCTCGTTGTTCATTGTTTCATCAGTGTGTAACGGACCTCACGTTGCCGTTGCTCCTGATTATAACTGCACAGTACTTGCTCTTGGGGTATGCTTAATGTTTTTAAATATGCCACAGAGAAATGTAAAGAATTCATGTTAAAATGTGAATAGTTATATTAGATTAAAAGATGTTATATTCTTTAACTTACTTTTTCTCTGATACATTCTTGCAGTGCAGCATTTAAACATGTATAAACTACCAGTACAGAGCCTTCTATTTTAACTCGACACGTTACCGTCAAGTGCTTCTATGTTTTAACGGGCCTCGCCCGCGTTCACATTCTACGTGGCTTGAAATGAATGCAGGGCCAAATACTCAACAGAAGTGAAAAAAAAAAACGTATTATAACAGTGAATTTTGGTATAAAACTTTGCCGCATACTTAAATAAGAGTACTAAAGAATTTAAATTTATCAACATTGTTTATTTTTTTTTATTTTTTAAAAATACATGAATTAAAGAAAGCTCTGCACTGATTAAAAACAGTTCAATACTTAGGAAACTGAAAAGATTTTAAAACTTGAAAAAAAAACAAAACACGAAATTTTTTAAATAGATATGAAACAAGAATAATTTTTAAAGTATATGAAATAGGAAATAATTTCATTTTAAACGAAACAACGCAAAAACCATTTTTTTTTTCAAACCAGTGTTAAATTATTCTAAAAAAACATAGCATACGAAGAGTTTTTAGAGAATTACTGGAACTGTAATAATTTTTCATTCAATTTATGCCATTGCTTTATTTACTAGACATTGTTCAAGAAATTCTAAAATATACATCTTGATAATATTTAGATTATAGCCTATAACCTATAATGTTTTTACAAAAATATTATCAAAGTAGGTTCATTATTTCAAGAAGATAGGAACAACTAAATTTTAAATATAATTAACTGAAAATAAAGTTAGTTTTTCGTACAGAAATCTGAAAAAAATTATTAAACTAATTCACAATTAAAATACATCCTGAGCGTTTAACCCCCCCCCCCCCAAAGAAAAAAATTAAATTTAATCATTATTGAATTACAGAATTCGTTATACATCAAATGGAATCGCAGAAAGCTCCCCTAATCTTCATCCAAATAATTATTGAATAATGATCTACAAATAAATAAAATTTTTACTAAAAATGCAGTTTTTTAAAAATAATAATTTTTTTATTTAGATTCCAATACATGGCAGTATTTTCTTGCTATACATGGCAGTATTTTCTTGCTATAATTTTATTTTATCTGTTATGTTTTATCTAGAATTCAAGGAATTCGTGCTGAATGTTGATTAAATATGTTAAAAAATAATCCAGATAATTCTTCTTTTACATTAATTACATTTACAGGTAATTTATATTTACAGATAATGATTTACAGATAATTTACATTTACAGATTGTCGCAAAAAATAATTGCCCTCCGGAATTTTTTTAAATAAAATAATAATTTTAATTGTAAAAGATACAATCAAGATGAAAACTGGTACGTTCATATTCTGATACATAATACATGTTCATCTTCTGATTGCCGTCTTTGAGACTGGGATAAGTGTAGTTTTCTTTTTCCAATTCGAAAGATGTAGCGTGAACTACGAGATCATTTATCAGATTGTATTATTGTATAACAAAAATAAAAGAAATTAAGGGCAAATACAAACACAAGATTTATTAGGAATTGCAAAATGATCTATATCTCCTAGTAAAAGGTTATACGTATTACTTCCTTCTAACCATTAAGTTGACGAAGATGAATCAGAAGCTGCAAATGAAAATGATTCTTACCTTTTCAAATCAAATATCTCGTTGTGCTAACTTTGTTTATTAATACAGGAATAATAATAAAAAAGGAATTAATGGCAAATACAAAAAAATGTAAAATAGTCTATACCTTTTTGGAAAGTGTTATACGTATCACTTCCTTCTGTTCATTTAGCTTAAGAAGTTGAATGAGAAGCATCAACGGAAATTGAAAATGATTCTACCTCTTCGAAACAAATATATCTTTCTGTAAACTTCGTTTATTAATACAGGAACAATAAATCAAAAGGAATTAATGGCAAATACAAACACAAAATTAATTGAAAATTACAAAATGGTCTATATCTCTTCGTAAAGAGATATTTGTGTTATTTCCTTCTGCTGATTTATTTGTAGAGGATGAAACCGCATTAGAAGTTAAAAAGGATTCTACCTCTTCGAATCAAACATCTTTTACTGTAAAGTTTGTCTATTAATTAATAAAAGATTAAAATAAAAAGATCTTAATAAAAGGTTTGCGTAATTTATTAAGATAAAATTATTTAAGTTATAAGAAAGTCTTAGTAAAAGTTAATGTGCAAGACTTGAAATGCCACCCCCCTCTCCTTAAAAAAACGAGCTGAGACTTTGGGCTTTAAGCTAAAAACTGAAATATTCTCTAGGAAGATAACACGTATCTTTCTTTCATATTTAACAAAATTTTTCAATTTTTTTTCCTAAAGAAAATGATTCAATTTGATTTAACGATATCAAAGTGATGATACTCTTTGATTCTAATCATAAACAAATAGAAGCTTATTCAACATTTCATTAAATATTAATTTAAAAATAATACTTTCGCATAGTGACAACACATTTTCTTGTTTATCAACAGCTTAAACAATTAAATTAAAATATATCTAGAAAAATTAGACCAAAAGAAAAGAGCCAAAATTTCAGTATGACTACTTATCTACACATCTTTTTTTTTTCTTGATACAATTATATTTCTTGTCCTTGAAAGAAATGAAATTGCACTGAAAAAGAATGATCATGAGTGAATCATTTTTACCTCACGTGAAAAATGTTGTATATCCATCATAATTAATATATATATTTCTTCTCTGAAATTTTGAAAGGTGGAGACTCGCCAAAATCTCGGGTTCGAAAATTTTGGAGATTACAATAATTTCAGTGTAAGGTGGTGATATATCTTTTATGATACAGTTTTTTGACTCTCACCTAGATTTCTTCCAGGAAAAATTTTCATTTCTGTCATCCACGGTAGTAAGAGAGTTTTCACCATAATATCTCTGTCATGATAAAGAGACATCAAAGACAATGTAATGACAGAAATCTAGCCAATTCTTTTGCCCATCGAAAAGAATTGCTCCAGAAAAAAAAAAGAAAAAAAAAGAAAGGAAGATACTATGATACTGATTATACATTTTTCGTCCTCTCACCTAGATTTCTTCCAAGTAAATTCTATTCAATTTTTTTCTATTTCAAAGGGAGATTTCACCACAGTAACTATACTATGAAAAGAGACATCAAAGAAAGTGGGATGACGAAAATCTAGTCGATTGCTGTCGTTCATCAAAAAAA
>JAPMOR010110250.1:369883-381994 GCA_026543865.1 Argiope aurantia
TCCAGAAAAAAAAAGCAAGGAAGATACTATGATACTGATGATACATTTTTTGTCCTCTCACCTCGATTTCTTCCAAGTAATTTTTTTTTTCCATTTCAAAGGGAGATTTCACCACAGTAACTATGCTATGAAAAGAGACATCAAAAACAGTGGGATGACGAAAATCTAGTCGATTGCTGTCGTTCATCAAAAAAAATTGTTCCAGAAAAAAAAAGCAAGGAAGATGCTATGATACTAATGATACATTTTTTATCCTCTCACCTAGATTTCTTCCAAGTAAATTTTTTTTTCTATTTCAAAGGGAGATTTCACCACACTAACTATGCTATGAAAAGAGACGTCAAAGACAGTGGGATGACGAAAATCTAGTCGATTGTTGTCATTCATAAAAATAAAAAAAAAGAAAAAAAAAAGAAAAAAAATTCCAAAAAATTTAAAAAAAAATCAACAATTTAAATTTCATCTCATTATCTTTCATCTAATAAAGTTGAACAGATTAGTTTATAGTAAATAACATCATTTTCATCTACTTGCCTACTGCCCTTTTCAACCCAGCGGCATTAGCATAAATATTTTATTTCCATTTAATCGACGTGCCTCAAAATGCTATAGATGATGGAGACAAACTATCAATATGTCAGAATTCAGTACGAAATTTTTTTATTAGAATGAATTATTTAATGTGTTTGGGTTTATTAGTAGCGGTGTGTTGGCGATAGAGTTAAATTTGACTATGTTATAACAAATATTAAAATGCAAATAAAAAAGTACGTTATGTATAGGATACAAATGAAAAAACCCTTTATAAACTGACATAAATGTTAAATATCAACAGATTCTTAATTATATCAATATTAACATCCATCATACTAATAATACTCATGGCCGAATTAATCCTTGGGAAATATAAATGTCGCTGTCTCCTTTTCCCTTCAAAATCGTTTTTTTAAAAATCGAATTCAGCTTTTATATATATAAGTAGCTTTAATTAGAAAATTTTGACTTGCTTAAATAATATAATCTTTAATTGCATATTGCATTGCTTAACTCTTGCAAAAATTATTTAAACCTATTTTAATACTCATTTTAAATCACACTGATGTGAAACGGTAGGATTGAGTTAAAAGAGTCAAAAATTTGCTCTTCTTTAGCTAGGTTAAGAACAGGGGCATAGGAGGAATGTAGTCGAGGCCCTCGTGCAATTTCTTGGAAAAGCAAATTATTCCTCATTTTGTTGTAGAGAACTATTTTTCAACAAACGAATAAAAGCGAAACTGGTACAGAAACTCACAAACAGAAGATGTTTAGTTTAGTTATATTAACGTCGCGTTTTAAAGCAACACTAGGGCTATTTTGGAATAGATCTCGTAATTTTGAACCACGGCCGGATGACGCCTGAGCTTGAATCCCGCCTCTTCAAACTTCTACTCCACACCAGTAGGAGGACATTTGGCCCCGACTGATTTAAATGTGCACCAGACCCTCTTATACGACAGTTCGGGTCTTGAACATGAAACGCTCCAAACCTTACCGCCAGGCCATCGCGGCTTCTCCGCAAACAGAGGAGGATTTTCGACCTCGCAAATTAGGAAATTGCCAAGGAATGCTTGATCGAAAGGTTTTACAAGCAGGTTCATTAAAAATATTACTAATCTATTTGCGAAATAAACAAATTAAAAAAAAAGGAAATCTATGAATTATAAAATATTAGGTCTATCTAGTGCACTTACATTGAATTATTAAAATCTTTTATAAAATAAATAAAACTTATTCATAATGCATTGGACTATTGATAATTTATTTAATTGATTATGTTATATTCCACTTCATAGATTTGCAAAATAATATCTTTATTGTCTTATTTATTTATTTATAGCATATAGTTTGTTCTTCATTATACGTTTTGAAAATAACTTAGCGATTTTATTTGTAATTGAGAGCATTATTAATTAATATTATTTATTAAATTATGATTTAATTAATTAGTTTTTTAAATTAATCAACATAATAATTATGGTTTATTTTTCAAAAATCAAATAAAAATAAATTTCTTGATCAAGTTATATATTAAAATTTGGAACCAGACAATTTATTAAAAGAAAGACATCACAATATGCACTGTCTAAGGTCACAAAATGCCTAAATCCACTACTGGTCACTAATCAGGTGTTCCACAGTTTACTGTATCCAAAATGGTTAGAATTGTTGAAATATCTCTATGTAGGACACACTAGAAAAAATACTTTCGTTTTAAAAAATGTCAGATTCTTTGTACTGTATTTCAGAAGAAAGGGAAAAAAATGATTGACGTAAAGTAAAAAATATGACATAAAGATAGAAACATCTGGTAAAAATAATTCTTTTTACATCAGATGTTTTTTTTTATCTCCTAAGCAATAAATAATTAATCACTTGATCTAATGTGTAGGATGATTCATAGTACATAAAACAAGACGGATTTCAGAATTGCGGTTGAATTACTATGTATCGACAATTGAATTATTTCGTTATTCAGAATTAATCTTCTGTTTACTAGTCATTCATTTTTTAAAGCATTTTCGCGTCATTTGTTTTCCTTACCTTCCGAGATTTACACTATTGAGAATTGGAAATTTTTTTTCCTTCTATATAATATTCTAAATGGGAATATATTATTTTATTTAAATATTTTTTTAGATGTTTTCCACTAATTTTGAAAACTGAAGATTTAATGTTTGACATAATTTCTCTAAAATTTCTCAGTTCAGAATCTGAAAGGAGTCAATAAAAATGAAACCATATGATCTATTTGATCTTTCCTTGTACTCAAAATAACAAAAGGCAATAGGTACCCGGGGGGAACAGATATCCATCTCCCTGTCACTAAAATTTGGCGATGAAACCTTATCCGTTCCAGCAACCCTATATTCGCCAAATGTGCTGCTCGAGCTCACATCGAAATCACTCGCAGTATTCCGTTGTTCATCCCAGCGGAGGTGTGGAAGAGAACTTTTCTGCTGTTTACTGTTGCGTGCTTTCACGTGATTTTCAGTGACGGAACGAGGCTTTTCTTCTCCGCATCCCTGCATTTGATGAGCATGACTTTGAAATCGTCTGCCACTTAACAGCTGCCATCTACATCTACGAATTTCTGAATTCTTTTGTTCATCAGTCAAGTTTGTAAACAACTTCGTTGTGGAATTATTTTCTGAATTTTTCTCCACAGAGAGTTTGTGAAGCAATAAAGGTGAGTCTCCTAATTTTTGATTTTCCGATTTTGTTTACTTTTTGGTTTCGCCTTGTTTACATTGGGGGGAACTGTGTATTTCCTGTTTAATCATAAGTTTAGACATTGATAAATCATTTTAATATTGTTTCCGTATAAATTAAATCGATAAAATACTTTTATTAATATTATTAATTCTAAAAATCTGAGATATTAGAACATGTATTTTAGGAATTTTTTAATCGGAAAAGCACCCTTCTTTTAGGAAAAATTTTATTGCGATGTCACAACTAAAAGAAAAATAAACATAAGGAACCTAAATCAGTTCTAATCAAAATTAAATGGAATTTATGCTAATCATTCTTAGAGTTTAGTGCTTTTTTTTTCTTCGTACGAATTTATTCAACTGCTACTTTTGTTGATATGTGTAATGTAAAATCTGGGTGGGGAGTAGAAAGATTTTGCAACTCCACGTATTTTTTTTTCCTTTTTATTCTATTATCTGTATTTCATTCCTTAATCAATGGTAGATAAACGATTCAGCAGAATAATAGCTGGTAGGTGCCGCCGAGTTGAAAAGGACAGTAGGCAAGTAGATGAAAATGATGTTATTTACTATAAACACCAAACAAATTTGTTAAAAATACAAATTTTGAATTATTAAATGTTAGGATAAAAGTGAGCCAAGTACAATTCATCAAATACCTATCTGTTGCGTTACGTTTTATTTTTGTTTTACTTATTATATTTAAATGTAATTGCGTCTAAAAGTGAATGATGCGCTGTCATAATCCATCATTGATAAAAAAAATATATATCCAACCATATACATTTCCTTAAGAATACTGATATAAAATATAATCTAGAATCAATCATTAATTATTGATAAAACTAAAAATATATTGAAATATGAAAATAAATTGGCCAGTTTTTAAAAGAGTGTGTCTGTGTATTGCCTAGGGTCACCAGATGTGTTCTACCGCTGACTATAGCAGAATTATACTATATTCTAGTGTAATTAAATCAAGTTACTTCATAATAAGTTGAGAAGATTTTAGCAGAAACAGTAAAAGGACAGATTTTAAGTACTTATTTCGAAGTATTATATTTTGCAGAATGGATATCAGGAAGAACTGCAAGTAATGCATTAAATTCGATACTCTTTTAATGATTAACTAGCTCAAAGAAGTCACCTTGCCATATTTATGAAATTTTATGTATCGTTTCCGATCATTAGTTTATTAGAGAAGCAATTAAATAATACCATAAAGGTTCAGGTTAAAACACTGTAGTCTTAACTGCATATGCGTTAAAAATAATCTTTTAAACAATCTTAATTTCAAAAGATTTTGTCAATTAATTTACAGAACCGGAAGATACTTATTTTAGAAATAAATATTTTTAATTCCTTTTTACGGTTCTGTCCACTGCTTTTTCATGATTGCTGTCATCGACGAACATATAGAAAATCAATTTAGTTTCGTCGCAGTTATATTTGAATATCATTTTATATGCGAATTCTTTAAAAAGGTAGGGTTGATCAGTGAATGAACATAGGATTTAACAATATTTTTAAAGTAAGAATCAACCCGAATGCAATGCAAAATTACTGTGCGAGATGCTAGCAATGAGTAGAAAATTAATAAATAAATAGTTTGATAAGAGTAAAACTAAGCACTATATTGGTGTTACCATTTTTTTTAAAAATAATTTCCTGTTAATTAATTACTTTTATTTATAAGATAATATATTGTATTTATAAGAAAGTATTTCGATGATAATAAGGTGTGTGTCAAAAGTGGCGCTGCACCGTTAAAAAGTTAGTAATTAAAAAAAAAAAAATTGAAATAGTTCTCAGAGGACTAGCCACTCAAAAAAAAAAATCTTTCATATGCTTGTTGCTAGAGAAGCAAAAGAAATTAAAGAGAGCCTAAGAAAATAAAACCAGAACAAAGGCAAGCATAAAAAAAAAATGTGGCAAAGGTCTGAATGGCCCAAGCAGTAAAGCCTACATAATATTACACATTAATTGCAACATTCAAACGTAGTTATTAAATAATAAAATTTACCAAACAGACGCAATTTAAAATTAAGTACAGGGTTAAAGTAAAAGAAAAAATTCTTAGTTTCAAAAATAATAAGTATTAAATAAAAAGTTGTTTTTTTTCTTTCCAAATTTGATATGATAATTTATTTTTTACAAACTTTGCGCTTTGTAAAATAATGATAAATTATTTAAAATTTATAACATTATTTTACCGACTCTTGAAATTACGAGAAATGCTTTGCGCTTTGTAAAATAATGATAAATTATTACATTAACGGATAAATAATTAATGCATATTATATAGAATATAGAAAGACATTATGTAATTTTATAATTAAATTATTTACTGTTATGTGAGTTTATAATTAAGTTATTTACCGTTAGAATTTATTACGATAGCAGAAAATTATAATGAGTAGCTTTTCACATTTACATATCAAAAAGAACTGTTCTCACATGAGTGCGGTGATTAGTTAGGAAAAACGCGCCCAGCAAGTGTTTCCAGTAGTGTCGAGCAGCTGTTCAAACATGGCGGAAGAAAAACGATTCGCAGTGCCAATTAAGCGTGTAACTTATCAAAGGCAACAAATTTGCATCCTTTGATGACTCACCCAAACATTATATCCGGTGAGTCAATGTAGGGGGGGACAGGGGGGAGACTCATTTAAATGAGTCATTATTATTTTATGAATGTTTACATTTGGAGAAAGTGTTGTCTAGTTTCTATTTTTCTTTCCATTTCTTTAATACTAAAACCAGTAAAATTATACATCTCCAGGGCAGTACTGAATTCAGTTCTTCGATGACCCGCCAGGAATATTATTGCTTTGGTTAATTTAGTTTAACAAGATGCCCAGTTTTAAAATCCTGCAATGGGAATTTCGGATCGGACCTCGAAATTTCGTGCCATTATCAGAAAGGTACCCCGATTTATTAAAAATACCAGAACATACCAATTATGAGACTGAATACTTAAAAAAAATAATTAGATTTAAGGCCCATTTCGCCTGTGAATGCGTTGGTAAAATTATTTCTTGAACTTCCGACTCTTACTCTAAAAGGAGATTTTTGCCGCTTTTACAATGGTCACTCATATTAAATTAACTATGTTTAATTCAATTCCATTTTCATCCATTTTTCAGTCCCTCATTAATGTGATCTTATATTACGACATTTACTGTAATTAATTTAATCTATCATTCAAAATTTTTCGTTAAATGCATCGAATTTTTTGTTTTATTTGTGCAGATCAATGCATGAATTTCAAAAGAAGCGACAATTGGAAAGTATTTCTAAAATGCTTCTTTCTCAATTTAATTGGAATTGCGAATATTTTATTTGTGCAGTTGAATGGTGAAATACTGTTTAATTTATAGAAATTACAGAAAATATAATTTTATCAATAATTGTTTTACATAGTAAATTACTTCAAATGTATTACATTATTTGTCGTAATATTTCTTCTGTTTTTCCCATAAATTTTAGAATTGTCTGTTGAGATTCTTGTAGTGTTTAGATGTATTTTATTTTTTGATATTTATTTTTGGATTATATTGATTGCAGATTCTAATAATAATTGTATTTTTATAAAAGAGTTAATGCAAAATTTAAATTCTAAATAAAAATATGAATTTCCTTTATAATATAAAATTACATTGATTAAATTTTGTATTTTTGCTGCTTTCACGCAATCTAGAAATAGTACGACCTCTACGGTTTTGTAAAAATACATTGTTCATTTACGAACCAAAGGCGTTCATTCGGGTTTAGTGTTTAATCCAAGATTTTTACAATAACGTCAACAATCTGAATAACCTTTTATTAAAAACTCACAAATTAATTGCATGAATATGAAATTTCAGAAGGCATATTTAATTAGGTTTTGCAGTGAAACCCTTGGTTATTTTAACTGGCCTTTAACTAACCATTTAACTGACGTAGTATTGCAGTACAAAAATCATTGAAAAATGAAAGAATGATTTTCGATACATTTACTATTAAAATTATTGCTAGCTATTCGATAAGTCTGTGATTTGTTGATTTAGCTTGGTTTAATAGCATGAGAATGAGGTTTGACTGTGCTGTTCTGGAATGGTACCCGAAATAATCGTGCAAAACATTCCTAATTGTCAAGAAGCAATCATGCTTTGCTTTCCAATTTTTAAAAAGATACTTGCAAAAATAAATCAGGCGTTATTTTATGAAATTTTGCGTAGAATATATAAACCACTCAGCTTAGTAACTGTTTTTAAAATCTCTTCTAGGGCCACGCAGTTTTAGACTGTAATATTAACAATATACAAATTTTATATAGCGTTTTGAGGTCAGTTTAATTCATCTATGTATATACTACATTTCGTATAAAGGTTTGGCTATGATTTCCAAACAAATTCTTAGTACTAATTTTAGAAAGTTAAAAGCAGTCAAACGCTGAAAACATTAATGATGATTTCATTATTCCATATTAAGTATTCAGTCAAGATTTGACAAGTTTTAAAATAAAAAGTAAAGAAAATATTGTGATCCTTTTCAAAGCTCAATACGTAGCGAGATATTTCTGAAACTCTCCATGATATTGTTAAATTTATTTGATTTATATAATTGATTTTTATTTACATAAAATTAACTATATTTTTAACCGATTTTTTTTATGCAACATTGTTTTTGCTATGAAACAAGGCCTTTTCAAAATGTTAAACTAGGGCTCCTTATGAAGGTGGGAAAAAAAAAAAACGCGTCAAAATTTTTAAAAAGTTTCTGAATACTTATAAAGAGAAAATTAAATTTGAAGAATCCTAGGAAAAATTAAATTAAAGCAGATTTTGGATATAATGTCTTCGGATTGAAAGGAAAATTCTGTCGTGCAGCTAGTTACAAACAAGGATCTCTTAAAAAAAAGGGAAAGGGTTACATCCAAAGAGAGATTATTAAAAAAAAAAGCACTAGATGATAATGCATTTTAGCAATTTCTGGCCGAGGTTTAGCAGAAGTCGAAACAATCTCAAAATTCTGGTAAGAACATAATTTTGAAAAATGGGATAGCTATTTTTGTCACTAAACGACATGATTGAATTAGTATTTTGATGATTTTTTTTCACTTTTCTCATATGCGGTTATGCCGGCCCTTTTTTTTGTTGCTACCATGTTATATAGAATAAATGTCTTACATTTTTGTGCAATTTCAAGTGTAATATCTTATTTTCAGTAACCATCATTGCGCAACTCACAAATTAATGATCATTCTATCTCCCTTATTAGACTGTTAAATCCATAATTTATTGCACGATTGTGAAGGAAATCATTAAAAAAAAAGATGGATTGGCTGATCAGGAATTTATGGTACGAACGCCGATTAAATCGTTAAAATAAATCTGTATTAATTAATTAATTTTTTTTGAAATGTCGTTATTGCTTTCCAGGAAACAGAAAGAGCATGTTTTCATGCCTCGTAATTAGATTCCTTAAAAAAAAATGCTCTAAATTATATATACAAGGTTATGCTCTAGAGGAAAAATGCGAGTAACTCAGAAAAGGATGGCTAATGAAAATAATTCAAGATCCCCTAATCCAGAGGAAACCCCAGCTTATATTACATATGTGGAATCACACTTGATATGCAGGTGCGAGTTTCCATACCGAAACGCTGCCCTTAATGTTAGTTTTGACACCCATTCCACGGCGAAGGAGGGAACGGGGCTCTTCTCCATTAGGGGCGGTAACATGAAACCGAGGGAAGGCAGAAAACACATTTGGAAATCTCAGGCAGAATTATGGATGTTATGTCTGGGCCTACTTACGCCCTCTTAGCGGCGATGATTCAAAAGGGGAAGAGTGCGAAACACTTGAGAACGGCGAGCAGCTGTGGGGTAGGATCGAATACATTTGGCAGGAATGGAAAAGTATAACATTCTGTTATTTTCATCTGCTTGTAGGGTTGACTAGATTTCGTGTCTCCACTGGGAGAGAGCGGTAACAGGCATTTTATGTTAAGTTTGATGAATAATAAATTTTACCCGATGTTTCTTGTGTTGTTGCTATTTGTAAATTTATTTGATAACGTACGTAAAAATGTTGCAATCCCAAAATTAGAAATTTTTATAAAAGGAGAAAGCTCCAATCTGTGACAAGTGAAAAAATTATTTCGATTTTATTAAAGTCGTTTATCAGACAGTTATTTTTACAGTTATAATTTTTTTTAAAAATTCAATTTATATAATACCATACATCTGACATATAATTCCATTCGAATTATGTCAATATTATTTCAGTCGGAATTTAGGTTTGTTATAATTTGCTTTATATGTATTTATAAACTAATGAAAACTCTTTGAAAGCTGTAAACTTATATAAATTGTTGTATGTAAGTTGAATATCAATGAAGAACTTCCGAAATTATATTCTTGAATACTGCAATAATTTAAAAAGTATTTTAATAGAGAATTTAAAATAATTTTTAATTTCCCTGTTAAAATATGGAAGAATTAATTAAGAACTAATTTTAAAATATTATTTAGGATTAATTTAAAAATAATACTTATCTCTTATCTTTTCTACAAATTTGGCACGAAGGACAAAAAATTTGTCTCGAAGTAATCAAGTTAGCTCTCAGGCCTGGCACAAGAATTAGAAATTAGGTTCGACTAAAAATGCCCTCTAATTAAAAGTCTATTACAAATACCATAATCTTTCGTATTACAATATCAGTTGTCGTCTTAAGATAATGAATGATTTTTACTAAAAAACAAGATTGTTTTATTATAGTAAAAATGTACTCGATTAGTGTATTTATACTTTCATGAGACGAATTGATGCGTTTAATTTGTATCAATGAATTAGATATGTTTATATAATTAGACATAATATGCACTCTAATTAAAGATATTTATTTAGAAATTAATAACTTTGTTTATTCATCTTTGTTCTTTGAATTTCAAAGCCGCCGTATAAATAAATTTTTTTGCACAGCAGTATCAAATGGTTCTTGTGACGTTTTTTCTCTTGTGTATTTTTTAACTATAAAACCAAGTTGTTTTTCCTTCGATAATGAAAATACACTTAATTAATGTATTTACTTTGTCACAAGACGAGTTTTATATTTAATTTTTATTCAAAAATATTCGATTTAATATTGATTTTTTGTAAGAAATTAAAATTTATCGCACAATTAGAGTTTGGTGAAGCGATAAGAAGATTTGATATGTTACATTGAAAATAAATTCTTAACAGAAAGATAAAATTAAAAAAAATACACATTTCAATCAAAGGTATTTTTTGCGTTTTCCTTTCTTTTTCTTTTTTGATAACTTTTTTGACAAGTGAATGCTTTTTTGATTATAGCAACTTTAATTTGCATACACTCGCACATAAAACTGATTAATATCATTACGACGTACCTCGATATATTTGCAATAACTAAATCGATAAAAAAATCTGATTGCAAAATATATTTAAAAAAATGCTTTAAAAATTTAATAAAATTAGAGGAAAAATTGTATGGAAATAAAGTTAGTATCATTTAGAAGCTCTTTTTTTATATCCTTGCTAAATAACATTCTCTGAATATAGAGGAAATATATCAACATTTTGAATAATTTTAACTAATGGTCTAATTAAAATTTTGTTAAACCCTGTCTTAAGAAGCGCTTACTATAGAGGAAGTTTACAGTTTCAATATAAAAAGGTTTGAGTATATTTGATATGCACGCCACATCATGCAATTTAGAGACAGTAATCATAATGACATTTTTTTAGACATATTATTCTATAAATTTTATTTACAGAATAATATGCTAGTTAAATAAATGCATACATTTCATTCAAATGATTATTTTTGATAGTTAATGATAATAGTAATTTGCAATTTTGAAAAGTATGCAATTCCGAAGCAATCCCCAATAAAACCATTCGAAATTGACGATTTTCTAAATAATTATTTATATGCTTATAGAAAACAAATCATTAAATGACATTTACGGACTAGCTACTGAAGAAATAATTTAACGGCAGTTTCGAATGAATTTTTCCAATTTAATAACAGTTGTAGGAAAGCTAGGTTCACAGTAATTTTTTATTTGAAAATTATGTATACATTTTAACTTAACAATTATATTTTTGCTTTTTAAAAATTATAAATTATCGTAAGATTTGTCATTAGAAACTCTATTGTATAGTATATAAATTTATGATCCTCAAAAAATATCTGTTTTGAAACCCATCATACAATTTCTATTATTTACTTTTAAAAAAAGCAATCCCCCCCCCAATTAACGAAATTGATTTAAATATATGTTTCACCTGCCTTTGATTTATTATTTTATTTTCAAAAGAACACGCTAATAGGCATATTTTGATATTGAAGGAGCGGAATTTATTTTTTCTCATCGGTAACGATAGCTCTTAATTTTTCTAGCAACTTTCAATTAATTTTTAATAAAAAATATTTTTCGGTTCATTAATCTACATGGTTTATGTGTTCATTGTATTATATATTTTGTTTTAATTAAAACAAAAAAAATTGCAATTTTAATTTTTGAAAGTTTTATTTTATTCTCCCTTATATTTCAAAATGTAAGAAAAAAAAATTTATTTTGAAAACTGTTAATTTCTGCTGATATTCCAAACAATGAATAATAAAATACTGGAAAAAATAATAAATTCCTAAGCGTGACTTATTTTTCATGTATTTACCAAATAACATTAACGTTTTCAATATATATAAACATTCCATTTCTATTATTTCCCCCTCGGAAGCTATGTTACACACTTCAAGACGCTTAAAGATAATATTTCAAATCATTCGAGACGCTTAAAGATAATATTTCAAATCATTCGAGACGCTTAAAGATAATATTTCAAATCA
>JAPMOR010110250.1:382004-400438 GCA_026543865.1 Argiope aurantia
TAATATTTCAAATCATTCGAGACGCTTAAAGATAATATTTCAAATCAAAACATACCAACTTACTTCGAGGGAAAAAATAACAAGTGGAGTTTTAGAACTGTATGTTTCATTCTAAAATTGGCCCAATTATAAGGCATTACAAATGCATAAGAAATGAAACATTGTTAATAACTTCATTATATGTCTGATAATTAGATGGATTTATTTCAAGCAAATGGTCGTTAAATCTTAGTTAAATAAGCAGAATCGGCTAATAAGATTTTTCAAGCATAGTAATAAGAATACAATATAATATTTTAATATCGTTTTTAAAATTAAAGGCATATATAAATCGTTTTTTCGCCATATAACTAGCGCAGACTATGCTTATGTTTGCGTTTTAAATTTAGTTAATTTTGTGACAGTGGATCAACCGCATTCGAAAACTCTGGTGGGAATTAAAAATAACACCGAGTATATTTTCGCTTCTTAACTAAGCTGCTAAATGTGTGAAATGACATTACTCGACTGATATTTTTCCTAAACTGTTATTCAATTTTTTCTTTTCTTTTTCTCTTTTGCCTTGGAAATTGTAGTATAAGAAATCGTCCGTTGTTTTTCTTCGCTAATGATGAGATTATTTGAAATTAATTTTTTGAGTTTTGAAAATTGGCTTTACATTTTTGCAATTCTCTTCAGACATTTTTTTTTAGCCCTCAAACTTTGGTTCCCAGAATTGAAATAAATAAATAAAAGAATCAGTAGAAAGTAATTGTTTTAATAATAAATAGAAATTCAGAATAGTTATTCAATAGATTTTAATGAATTTTTTTCAAGTTGAAATAATTTTATCAACAACTTTTGCTTGCCTATATTAAAGATGGAAGTCTTTTTAAGGGAAATTACGTGAAGGGAAAACGATTTTTTTTGTCTTGGTGATATAACACATTAAATATTTATCTTGTTTTTCAAAAAAGTGTTAGCTCAGTTACAAAGAAATTGATTTGCATAGTAAAGCATTTAACTTCAATCAATTAGTACAGTTTCTAGCATGCAGGCTGTCTTACAGAAGCTTTTTTACAGACAAGCTGTTATAATACTTTGTACTATTATCTTTTTAAATGCTGTGCAATTTCTATTGAAGAGCATAAAAACGCTCAAGTGCTAAAAATAATCATTTTTTCAGAAAAACTAATTAGCTGCTGGTACTCTTATGAAATGTCGGCTACAAGCTTCATACAGAAGAGTTTATATAAAGAAGCCTGGTTGTTTTACATATATTTGAGCATCATTTATTTATTGTCTAAATTTAATTTAATTTAATTTGTGTCTGACTGAAAAATATTTTTAAATTCTAAACGTAATTTTACTATTTTTAGATTATGTATAAGAACATTATATAGAAAGTTGGAAATTCATTTTAAAATCTTTGAAAGAGATGATTTATCACACAAATTAAAAAAAAAGTGTTTGGGGGAAGTTTATAAATAAAATATGTCCCTGTCAATAAAAAGTAATAAAATCCTTCAAAAGTCTTGATGACAAAAAGAATCATCGCAAAGTCCTGATGACAAAAAGAATCATCGCAATAATGCGTAGCACTGTGAGAGTATTAAAAAAAAAAGCGATTTGAGAAAATAACAGGTTGAATTTCCACGATTTAACTCAATATTTATAAATTTTATAACGATTTTTTCTTCAATGAGCTCTTCGCTTATCGATTTTCAGAATTAATGATTGCTAATAATTTCATTTACAACGAAACATATCCTGTTATTCTTTCAAGCTAATTGTTGTAAAATTAAGATCTTAGTATAATGGCTACGATATCCATGCTATAAATTCAATTGTAAATTCATTAAATCTGTATGAGTCTAAAGCTAATTAATTAATAATTTTTGATTTTTCGCTGCAGGAAAAAGGGGAAAATAAAACAGGAGGAATCATAATTTTGTGTTTTTTGTTATCTGAGTAAATCAGAACGATGTGATTTGCTATTAATCGATTGTATGATTAAATACTTCTAACTTAACCCATGAGCACTCGCATTGGGCTTTTGAAATATATCGCTGAAATTCTGTATTTTAATAGATAAAATTGTAGCTACTCCATAACCGCCTTCATGTTCATTTGAAAGCAGATTATTGGCATTTCAGAATTTTCACTATTTCATCTTGGATAAAATGGGTAAACAAGGGAAAAAAAGAATTTAAATAAGATTTTGAACCCCGATTTGTCTGCTGGTACTTCAATATCATATTGCTTAGAAAGAAGTAGCAGCATTTCTTAAAAAGAAGTCACAGTATTTTGAATTTATTAATATAAATTTGTTTTTTTATCAATAAGCAATAATTTCAATTTAGGTTTTACGTTTTTCATTTTTTAAAGCTTAATAATCCTTAAAACTCTTTTAAAACTCCATGCTTTAAATATTGGTAAATGGGAGTTATTAAATGTGATATTTATGTTAAAACTATTCTTTTGCATTTTATATAAAGTACTTTCACCCAGCTAATATTTCCTGCAGTTTAAATGGAATTTCCTTTGTACTTGGTTCAGAAAAAAAGAATCATCCGGGCTTTGCTAAACCCGATGCGCATCCTCGAATAAGTACTAGAAATGCACGTTTTTGCTTGTTAAGTAATCTTGGTTGGAATTTGAACTTCAACAACGATGTACCGACTATTTGGCGTTGCAGTTCCCATCTGCTCTTTTTTGACCGAAACCATATGTACTTATTCTTTCATCTTTCCGCCTTAAAATAATCTCAAACCTATGCCAATTCAAATAAGCTTACTCTGCTCAATCAAGAGCAGGGTTTTTATTGTTACTGATGTATTTATTCAAAAATCCAAATTACATTCCCCCCACAAGACAAAAAAGGGGTAGGGGGCTCCTCTTACATGGTTTTTGTATTCCGATTATCGTTATCCATCGTAAAACACAAAATAAAAATCAAGCTACTGAGAACTTTTTTTTTTACGAGAGAAAGAATAATAATAAATGTGAAGAGCAACAAACACAAAACAGCAAAAGGCAGCAGAGATCTTTTATATGATAAAGAGCTTTAAATGAAGTCTTCCAGCGAAACAACGCAAATGGAAATATTATTCTGAAATAAAATGTAAAACATGGAACAGTCGCAAGAATTTTCCGCCTTCGTGTAACTTAACGTGCGGTAAAAGAGGGAAAAATGAAATAGTGGAATGTCTTTTTGTCCAGGAAAACATTCTCTTTGGAAATGTTGGAATTCCACGATTTTTGCATTCGCCTCGCTCTCCATATCCTCCCGAATAAAGGGAAAGAATGCTAGAAGACTATCCATCAACTTTAACCGTTCTCTCAGACAGTTTATCCTTAAATATACATAATATGAGTCCACTCCAAGCAATTTTCCATAACAAAGTTTTTATGTATAAGTAGTTGCGAGGAAAACCGTTGCTGCGTTTCACTACGTGAAAATGTTTATAGGGGCGATTTAGGTTTGTGTATTGTTTTTACTTCGTGCTGTGTCTTCTTTATATCTGAATTATGATGATGGTGGAGGGAGAGTACGAGATAAAGACGCAAGTTGTCGGTAGTTTTGCGTTCGCTAGAAAAATAAAGAAAAAGGCGTTGCTTGCTTTATGCTAGATTATTTTATTTGAGTAGAATTATCTTTGTTGGTTGAAAAATGTATAGGAAATGTAATCCAATAATTTGATTGATACGCGTTTGACTGTCTCATGAATATAATTTATTATGTATTGTTCTTTATTTAGATTTTATAAAATGTGAATATTTTATACAAAGCTATAAATGATATATGAAAATAGCATACAATGATCGCACAACATAATGATTAATTACAAAACCGTTTAATAGAGAAAATCTGTATTCAGTTTTTTCAGAAAAAATTTCTGAAATAGATAAAATTAGTTAAATAAAATTTGCTTTGAAAATCTCTCGTTTCCTTACTACTTAATTTAATTACCGATGAAATTGGATATTGCAGTGTGATACCGGGAAAATATACCGACTCTCTTAATATTAAACAACTTCGATTTGCAATGTTAAAATTTTTTTAAAATTTAGTTTTCATTTATTGTAGGAAATAAGTATTTTTTTTTATTTCGAAATCATCTATGAAGCAATATTGATTTTAGTTTTATATACATTGAGAATCAAATTTTTGTGTACATTGTGCTGGGACGACTGAAAGCAAATTTAATCAAAAATTTGATTAAATGTATTAAATTTTGAGCGCTAACAGCTGTTCTTAAAAGTTGATCGCCTCATTGTCCTTTAAAAAAAAAGATAAAGCCTTAAAATTGTCGGAAGGAATATGATTTATTTTGGATTTGACGAACAAAGTTGAATGATAAGAAAGAAACGTTGTTATTTTCTGTGTACAAGATTTAATTTTCAAATGAAGAGCACTTTTATGTCCTTTTTGAAGTATTTTGAAACGGATCACATTTTATTTAACCGTTTAGATAATAAGGACGAGACTTAATCGAACACCGTTTGATCCGGACCTGCATACCGCTGTTGGTCATTCGGGTAAATTTGATCCATGGGAGTATTAAAAAATGCCATATTTGGGATTCAGCACACCCCAAGCATGACGAATCTTTTGTTGATATCCGTCCCCGAACTTGTAACCCTCTGATATCGAATCATCACACCATCAAAATCCTAAGCTCTTTTGCATTTTAATAATAAGAATTAATGAGAGGTTAAATAATTTTTGTTATGCATTATTATATCATTCCAATGATAAATAATTTTATAACAAAATGTTTTATTTTAGTTGATTATATGTGATTAAGAGAATGCTTTTTTAAAAATATTTAAAAAGTTAAGCCTAAACGAATAATAATATCCTACTTCTTATCATCAGGAAAGGCACAAAATTATCAATAGACAATATTTAAGTAACTTTTATCTATGTAAATAAACCGCACATGTTAATAAAAAAATTGAATACAAATGACTCTCATTCTGGCTGCTTATTTAAATTTGATAATTGTTCAATATTCTTTTCTGTAGCGTTCTATTTCTTAAGTTCTAGTTTCTAACCCTAAGCAGGATCTTGCAGAAAATTATTAACATCGTGAAAACTGTCAGATTGTCTCCTAGTTTTAGATTATTCAACATCTAATTAAAAATAATAAAAATCTTAATTTAAAATATTTAATTAGAATGTGCATGATAATTTAAAATATTTAATTAGAATGTGCATGATAGTTATTTTTAATTAATCTTCATTTCACTCTTCATGAAATAATATTATTTCTTTTATTATTTTTTATTTTCGAGTAATGGCATTATATTTTCTGAGGGAAATAGAATCTTGAATGGGAAAGGTCCAGCCTATCCAGCATTAGAATAAACTGGCGTGTTTCATGAAAACAAATTCTCGTGAGTGAACTCAAATTATGGATGTCGCTTCTTGATAAGTTAATAATACATTCTGAAAAATCGTTTATCCTGTCTAGATTACACGGATTATTCAAATGCTACAATAAAAGTTATTTTTAAATTTTGAGAATTTTAGGCGATATCATCTATCCTAAGACGAGATTGTTTTGTCTTAGGGCAAGTTTTGTTAAAAAGACAAATTTTTATCAATAAAAGATTTGTATTATTGACAAATATTTTATTGGTAAAATTATGTTTATTAGTTGAATTCTGAAACTGTTGTTAAAATAAATAATTTGTAAATGTAAAATTATATTGCTTTGGTTTGAAAATATTTAAATCTCATATCCAAAATATTTTATTTTCTCTGTGATTCAAATATATAAATTCGACTATATTCTTTAAAAATATGTACAAGTGTGTAATGTCAGCATTCCAAAATCAAAAGATTTTTTTTAACAGTTCCAGTATCTGACCGTTTTTCAATTTTTAAGTTATTTCTATGTTTTGAAAGAAATAATCGCAAGATGACGTTTGAATCCACTGTGTCCGCGATTGAAACTTCCGATCAAATAAAACGTCTTCCTTTCTGTTATTCTTCCCTAAAACCTTTCTCTCAGTCCCAAAGGAGAGGAATTATCTTACTGGAATCAAGCTCTTTAACTCGTTCTGTCGTTAACAGTGGCACTCAGAGATTTAATTCTATTTTCACGACAACTTGCTATTACCCATGACGACGCCTTTCTTTAATTGTGTTTTGTTGTTCGTTTGCTGAGAACAGAGAAGAAGGGAAAAAAAGGAAGCAATCAACTTAGCTCTGAGAGAGAGGGAGAGAGAGAGAGAGCAGGCGTGAACACCAAATCCACTCAAAATCCGCACAATGATTAAAACGAAGAGGCAAAAATGTTCTAACCGACCCTCTCCACCCCTTTTCCAATCGACTTCCCACCCTCCCGATAACAGCTTTTCCTGGAAAAGCCTTCCTTGATCGATTAGATCCGAATTTCATCCTCTAGGATATAACGGAAGTGAAAGTGAAAAAAAAAAATGGTAGCGTGAAGTAAAAATGGTAGCATGAAGCAAAGTGAAAAAAAAAAAGAATCTCGATCTTTCTCTCGCGCCAGATCTTTATCCTTAATGGTCCAAAAGAGTCGGGGCACTGCATTAACTCCCAGAGCACTCGGACACTGTCAAGTCCCATTTGATTCCTTTTATATTTCTGTCCCTTTAACAAAATGGAATTCGTTGTCACTTGACAATAAGTGGACAAGTCCGGTTGCCAGCGACCATTTGGACTTTTTGCGCTGGTAATTCGACGTCTGACGGCTGGACCGAGGTCCTTCAAGGGATTGTTCTGGGCGTCGCCGGATGCCATGCCACGGATGATGTCGGAGCGCATATCCATCTCCCGACCACCCCTCTTCTGCTAGAATTTGGCGTCGTTAGGGGGTTGTCACGTTTCTCGGGCCCTTCTTCGTGCCACCAGGTTGATGGATGGAAAACAAGGTCCATTTCCCCGTTGACAGGAGGAGGCTTGATTTGGAAATTAAATAGGCTTGCTGCTTTTTGTGACAGGGTTGGTTGTTAAAATAACATTTGTGATTTTTTTTTGTCGACGTCTGGTTTCTTTTTCTTCAGACGTCTGTTCAAAAAGAGGGAGAGGAGGCCCTTTAAAGAATCTTGGCTGTCAATTCTAATGGTTCGTAGTAGCCATTCGAAATGAAGCACTTGATAAGAGAAAAGAATAGATCGTGAAGATTATTCTTAGATTTATATATATTAATATATATGCTTATAAGACTATAAGAATAATAAGAAAACCTTTATATTGTTGAAGTAAATTGTAAATATCTCACTTTTAAGAAACTTCGATTTTAATTAGATATTTTAATAACCTTGATTCTACATTAAATATTATATAACTATAATTTACTTTTTTTATTTGTGATAAAATTGATATAAATGCTTCATTAACGTGCTTCATAAGTAAATAAGAAAAATAAATTTTGATAGTAATTTTTTGTGGAACTCAGCTTTACTTTCGAATATTTCTTGTGATTATTTCGTGCTTATTATCGTATTTGATTGCATTAATTTTAGTCATTATTATAACTTTACAAACATTATTATAATTAAAATGAGAAATGATGCAATGAATTTAATTTCAGAACTATATTGAAATATAAGTGATTACTTTCTATGTTATTTATTTGCAGATAATTAGTTCTGCTCTTTGTAAAATAACTGCTTCGAAAAAGCAAAATTGCTGCGTTTTTTTCGAAATCAATTCATGACTCTTTTAATATATTATGTCAGTATTTAAATAATATTTCACTGGAATATAATAAAAATAATACACTAATTGGTAATTATAGGAAAATGGAAGCATGGCATCAGTTGACATTTAATGTTATTATTAAGTCCATCGTATAAATAATTTTACAGGATAGTTTGAGAACATCGTTTATTTATATAGATTTAAGTCCGTTTTCCGAGTTATTAATTTACGAGGCAGCACACACTATCTTCTTTCCCTTACAATTTTTAAAATAGCTTATACGTTCATTAATAATGGGATAAAGAATGGTTTACGAGACTGAAATAGATAATTTATGAAATGAAAAACCGTTGGTTTATTTCTTTGCTAATGCCCAAATATCAGAATCGTATTTCAGAAATGAATTACATGTGATGCGGAATGGGACCTAAGAATAACTGACTGAAATCGGAAATGTGATCATCTCGAATTTTGCTATGAGTATTAATTTAGGCGGTTAATTCATTAAAACGGTGTAACAGGTCAGATGTATATTCAGTTTTCTAAAAAAGTCAAAGAAATAACGGAGTTTACGATATTCACCTTGTAAAGAATATGCACATTATTTGAACAGTGCAGTGGAACTGAGTTTATGGATGGGTCCAAGTTCCCTTCATCAAATGTTCATCTGAGTAATCATCGATCGTTTTTATGCTTATTGCTTGATAAATCGTTATGTTTAAATCTTAACAATATTGCTTAATCAGCTATTTAGAGTAGATTTTAACTAAGGATTTGTTTTATTTATTCATATAGCGATTTCGTGTTTTTGTTATGCATACTTATTTTTGCTCTCTTGTACCCTAAAGTATACAAGGAATATATTGCCGCATTGAAGAAAGACTGTCGAAAATCCATGGCCGAATGGTCATGGCACTGGTCTTGTGATCAAGAGACCTGGGTTCGAATCCCGCTAGAGACACTGAGATTAATGGTATATGTAAATACTTAATTCCTTGATTTTATGTTTTCCTTTATTTCAAGTTCTAGAAGATACTGGACATTTCTTTAGTTTACCAGACAAGTGTTCTGGACTTTTCTTACTGTCTCCAGAAGAGTATTCTGGAACTTTCTCTGCTTATATAAAAGCAGGAGATTTGTCAGTTACTGTATTCTCAGTTCTGAGTTCAGTTAATAAATTGGTTTAGCTTTACCTCTTGTGTGTGTCATTAAGTTCTATACTAAAGTATCTACGTGACAATATGAATGAATTCCTCAACTTTGCTGGACTATTAAAGTAAAGAAAAAGTAAAGTACAATGAAAGTACAGTTGTAGACATATATAAAATTTTGTACAAAAAAAGAAAAGAAAAATCACCGATAGAGTCTTTCTGCTTGTCTGTTTGCATTCGAATACGATAACTTAAAAACAAACTAGTTTGGTTCGATCAAATTCAATCTTCAACCAAAATCGTCATCTGTGTTTCTGCCTACTTATTTATGTGTAAAGCATTCTTGAAAACAATAAATTAAAAATAACGATTTTCATACATGAAATTTATATGTGTTTTTAACACCACTGCAAATTTCTTTCATGATTATGACTCGATTGGTCAAAAGAAAAATGCTTCAATATATCCTTGATTGTGTGTTGAAGTTGAAAGCCCCTGTTCTAACAAAAAAGGCACATCGGTTTGTGGAAAAATACGAGAAATTAAGAGCAAGGACATTCTTGTTGCTTATCATTCGATTCCGAATTCGAACACATCTAACATCGAATGCTTATAAAATTATGAGCATAACTTTAGCCATACATCGAGTAAATAGAAGCAAATAATTTTTACTGTAATTTTTTAATGGTGAGGCAAACGCAAAGGTCAGTAAATTACTGTTTTTTTTTTGGCCAGTGAATTATTAAAAAATCTTTTTGCCAATATATGTGGTCTATCTTATTATAGATAAAGTATGTGTAAAGCACTCATGCATATTTGACAAAACATGCATATTTTGAGTAGACATAAAAAATTCGTGAAGCATTTTAAAATGTATTTATTTTCCTTTTTTTTTCTCATGCTCCTATGTCCTTATTGACTATTTTTGTCGTTTTCTACTCTCTGCAGAACGTTGGCGTTTTTCATGCCACATGTTTTTTTTTATTATTCTGATTATTACATGCTGCTAAAAATGAGAATGTGTTAACATTTGAAATTTGCGAAATATTGTCACTTAGAGGGAGGAGCTGGTTTACACATAATTTTTGAGCGCAATATCTGTATCTAATATTCCACTCCATTTTTCAGAAAGTTTTCTTCAGATTCATATATATTACTATTTTCTGAATTACTAATATCACTTTGTAATTCACTGACAATGAACTCCAGCAATTATTGTCCTTTACGTTTGTAAACCGAAGTCCGTTTTAAAAATAACTTGTTTTTTTCCTCTCTTTCTCATACTTTCAAAATTTATATCAACATATTAGATTGATTGATTGAGGTTTTATGGCGCAAGAGCCATGATATTGGCTATGCTGCGCCATCAACATATTAGAAGCATCTCGTCTCATAGTCAGACCAATGCCATTAAAATTTTCAAACCGTCTCGTGCATACATCACTTTAGTACTACCATTAGTTTTGCAAAGGAAGTGATTAACTCGAAGCAACATATGTACTTTAACAGGGATTTTTTTTTATTTCATAACTGCGCTGCATAATATACATATTTTGAAGCACCAGAACTCAAACTCTTGATGACAGGTTCATCAGGCATTAATCTGTCATCAAACAAAAAGCGGCCGCAAACAAGAGATGCCTCTAAAAATAGAGTTGAAAACTCCAACACCGATTGCAAAACGGGCGAGAAAATAAAACGGAACCACAGGACATATGATACCTAAATCGCTTCTTCTGCGCTAATGATGTCTCTAATGATGGTTCTCTTGATGCTGATGAGGCAAATATCCATTGTTAGTTTGTATTGAACGTCGTTACCGAAATTAGCAATTTGCATTAATTCGCCCCTTGGGAATCAAAGTGGTGAGTGGTGGGGGTAGGCAGTGTTCCCCAAAAATGCATCATTCGTTAAGTAAATCCCCAATTAGAAGACTTACGAAACGGCTAATGAACATAATTATGCATGGGATCTGAGCTATAAGCGACTGCAGCAAAAATAACGAACCTGGACCCAGTTTGTTGATGTAATAGGAGATTACTAGTTTCAGATGATGATTTGCAGTTGGTTGTTCGGTAAGAAAATGATGTCTGATAAGATATCAAACCAATATCTGTAGTCGTGGTAAAAAGAATTTTAGTAATTGTCAGTATGTTGAATCGGAATTTTTTTTATATTATACGATTGGGATTAGGAAACATATATATTCTTTTACAATGCAATTAATATTTATATTAGAAATGATTTAAAGATAATTGCTTATTAAAAAGAGATTACTTGTTTATTGAAACTTTATTTACGTATTTGGGCGCTTGCATTTTATTTTTTTTTCGGTTGTCAGCATTTAATTGTTTGGAAATTTAATGAGGGTAAATAATAGGTAATAACTGATTGTTTGGAAAGAATATGGGCCTCGTACATCGTAATCATAATAAGGTATTTAATTAGTATTTTGCTTTATGAAACATTATTAAATCTTGAGGCCGCATCAGAAAATAATGCACTTGCAAAAATGCTGACAAAATTTTATTCTTCCATATTTGAAAGTAAACATTGTTAAGAAAATCTTTTATTTGAGACATTTCAATAAAGCTGATAAATAATTGTTTTTGTTTATTATTCATTAATTGTTATTTGCTTATCTAATTTCAAAACTAGTTGACGCAATTTTTTTTATATGTCAACGTGATCAGGAAAATTGTGATGGGAAAATCGTGAATGGAAAAGATTTAAAAACTTTATATAAAGCAATTCCCCAATTTTTTTTAAAAAAATTACTGCTTAAATGTTAACGTAATTCGACTAACATTTATGGAAAAGACAAAAATGGTACTTAGAATATTTTAACCTACTAGCTCTCTGGTATTCTAGAATATTTTAACCAATTAGCTCTCTAGCATATATCTAGTATGTATTATTTCATTTATGGATCTGCATTGATAGCAAATTTTGGGTGTACAATATTAATTGTTTGTGTTTTGGAATTTAGATTTACAGACAAAAACTCAACGTTGGGTTTTCTTGAACAGATGTACAATTAACGTGATTTACTTTATTTTAAATGAAACTTGAAAAGCTACTATGAATTTGAACTACTATAGATGTGTGACATTAGCATGGGGCTATATATTTTGCTCTATCGTGATGGAAAAAAAACATTTAAAACTAATTGAGTAAAGGTATGTCAAGTATTGAATATTTAATTACAAAGTATCTGAAAGCCTGCAATCAATAATATCAGTCATACTTTGTAATTCACTTTTATTTTTACTTTCTTTACGAATCGTATATTAAAAAAGCATTGCAATCAGCGGAATGTTCAACATAAAAATGGTGATATACCACCACGTTTCTGAATTCCTTCAGACAGAAATACACATTTTTGGAACTATGTTTACTGTCTGTTAGTTAATCTGCGAACATGGCTGTAAACAGTGCGAAACACAAAATTGCATTTTCTTTTCAGCAAAGCTGCAGATTTCTATCAAATTTTAGATGCAATTCGTTAATGGGAAGCCTTTCCCTAGTTCAGTCCATATCAACACGGTAACTAAAAAAAAAAGGGTAATGGATGAAATTATAAGTATATAGTTTTTTCGTAAGATCAATGGATCTGTATCCAACCAAATCTAATTCATCAAAGAATTAAGTATATGTCCATCTGTGTATTTATTTGTTTTTGAATGAAAAAACAAAACAAAAACGCAACGACTTAAACAAGTGAATTTTAGTGAATTTTAGCATGTGGTCACATCATCAACATTGAAAATCTGTATCAAATTTTGGATGCAAATGATGGATAAGGAGATATTCACAATCTATAAAAATCCATATTTACAATAAAACAATAAACCTCAATGTTGTGGTAGTATACAAAAACACAGAAGAAAGTGCATTTTTAAGTTAAGTTCATATTTTGCCCAAAAGAATTTTTTTAAACATTATTATTCGTAGTTTGGGGATCAGAAAATGGTGAATAAAAATATTGAGGAATTTATGAATACTCAAAATAGACGGAATTAATCTAACCAAATCTAAATAGAAAACATTTTAATTAAAGTAGGAACTTAAGATTACTAAATTTTTAGTTAAATATTATTATAATTATAGTTTATTAATAGAGCATTTATAATTTTAATATATTTAAGTTTAAAATATTCTTGTCATGATTACATTTTTAATTATTTAAACTATTTGAATGAAACATTAATGATAAAATGTAGTTTGGAAGTCACATAATTGTTATTTTAATTAATTGAATACTGGTTTTATGACTTAGTTTATTCATAATACAACAGAAATAGAATAATCAAAATAAGAGAAATGAAGAAAACTGTCTGTAATCAATAATAACTTAATTTCGGATAAATGCATTAGTATTACGTCTATTGAACAGTGTTGCATATTTTCTTAATGTATTTGCAAACAACTAACACTTTTATATGTAGTTTTTTAGCAATAATATTTGATACTCTGTTGTGGAATTTTGAAATCGTATTTTAAATGATAATAGTATTAATGATAATATTAAATAGTAATTATTAGTCTATGTAAAAATTGTATTTTATATCATAATTGCTTACTAGTACCTTCTATAATTCCCAGTATTTTATCGTTAAATAGTGAAGCGGTGTTCCATGGATTTCTACGCATTGTTTATTATAATTGCCATTGGTGATATCTTCTTTTGTTCATTTGAATGCATCCTAATAGTTTTTCTTTAATTTAAAATTTAATACCGGTTTTAATCGTTTATAAAAATTTAAGATATATTGATCTTTTTCACAATTCTATTTGCAATGAGGGACCAGTCCCCCTGACAAAGGTCCAGGTATATCAGTAGCAATGACCTCGTTACGAAAATAGGGGGCTGCACCCTACACAGGCACCAGGGCTTGTCCGCTTGAGGGATGACGGGCGATTACTGCTGCGATCTGCACAACCCCAAACGTGTCATCCATATACTTGCCCCACTGAGTTACTTCAACGCAGTCCTGTTCTTCTCCCCCCCCCCCTCCTCTTCCTTCCTCACAATCTCCTGTCCCTCTACTTGCAGTCACAAATTGTGCTGACATTCGTCTGCTGATATAGTGATGGGTTCGTTGCAACCCTCATAAGGCTCTTCTCTATACCGTAATAGGAAGCTTTCTAGAATTTTTTACTCGATTTCGTATCTTTTTGCATTGCTATTTGTTCACCAGCAGATGATGAATTTAATAAGTATTTCATGATATTTTGGTATGATTGCAAGAACGATGATTGATTGGGCAGAAAATTAAAAACAAAGGAATTTGGAAAAATTCCTCCTTTAAGATTGTTGAAAAGTATGCGAATTTATTAGTAGTAAAAGGGAATAGAGAGGTAGTAGGGTTACAATTGAAATAAAATAAAATAAAATATAAATAGAATTACTAATCAATTCATTCATAAGAGTTTTTAAAATAAAACGTTATTCGTTGTGAACTTTATTGTGCTCAATAATTTTACGGAATTTAGAATTTTTTAAATATTAAATCACCGTCTAAAATTATAATAAACAATTTTTCAACGTAAAATTAGTATTTAATATCCAACATTTTTGGTTTAATTGATAATATTTTTCACAAACGATTAATTTAATCTACGTGTAGCAAGACAATTGAATGTATTTTATTTCTTCATTAATGTATATTCAAATGCAAATAAAATTATTAATTTGTTTCATCGAGATTATCCGTAAAATGTTTTGACGGAAAATGTTAAAATACTGCACATTTTGAATGTTTAATTACACTGAATAATTTTTTGGAAATTTGTACTTTTCAATATTAATTCACTGCCTTAAATTATATAAAACGATTTTTTAATGCTTAATATCTAACAATTTAATTATTAAAATTGCCATTTTTTTTACAAACGATTAATTTAACTTACATTTTAGTGAAATAAATCGGGATTCATTTTGTTTTTTACATTAATAAAAACTTTAAAAAAATTTAATAAACGCATATTTTATAATCTTTATGATTTGAAAGATTTTTCTTGCTTTTAAACTGTGATAACCATGGTTCTAATTTCATAATTATAATATTCACATCCGTGTAAATAACTAAGTATGTAATTATAAGTTTTTTTTATTTAAATTTATTTCTGAATCCTCATCTAAATTTTTGTTTATTCACTAAAGATGTTTCTTTAAACTTTTTGTCTTCAGTGAAACAGATTCATTAATATTGTCTATTTATTATAATCCATTTCTCTTAATTAATATTCTTTTATTTCTTCATTTGAATTTTTTTATTACTCTTTCCTTTAAATATATATTTCTTCTGATCAATTTTCTGATGTACTCAAAAAATTTTTCAGTTTTAGCTGAATGCTTCAATTTTTCAAAGAAAATTACTTCCAAGTTCAATTAATATTTAACCTAACTACCATAGTTACAAATTGTGTTATTAAATTTAGCAATATTTTTTTTTGATTACGATTAAAGATATTTTTATGCATAAATATTTCATATCGATGTAGAGTTAGTCTGTTTATTAGAATAACAGAAAATAAAAGTGCATCATATAAAAATTAAACTTTTTGAACCAAACATTTCCCTTATAATTGAACTTTAAATTTCATTTATAAAAATAAATTTTTGATAATAATTTTTCGAATAATGTAAGACGGTGGATTCTTTTCTGGAAAAAGTTTCAAAGCAGAATTAACAACCGTAAAAAAATGCGTTAATATGGTTTGATGTTTTGGAATTATTTCGGATAATAAAATCACGGGGAAAATATAAGATCGTTCTCTGACATTTTGAGTTTTGAATTATCGTTTATAATAAGTGTTGTATAATATCATGTATAACACTTATTAATTTGCATTTATATTCAATTAACATTTTGACGTGGTAAATTAATGGTTAAATTCTGTTTTATTCATCATATTTGGAAACATTTGATATTCATTTTTTTTTGAGATTGAGTATATATTCATTTATTTGCTTATAACTTTCCTCAATTTTCCTAATGGATAATTATAGAATACCGCAGGAAATAAAGTTTTTCTACGAACTAGCTAGAAATTTATCAGTAAAATCTTCCGTTGATCGTTAAAGGAAACGGAAGTACGACTGTTTACGTGACATTCTTTGTCAGGATAATTATTTCTGTTTTGGTTCCTGTTATTAGAATGTTAATAAAATATCGGTGAAAGGAAAAGTTAGTTGAGAGAATTCGTTAAATGCATAATTGAATACGCATACAGTAAACTTCAAAAATCAGTTATCGATCTACTTATATGATACTCACTAAAAGTATTAAAAAATATAACTGAATATGTTTTCTTAACCTCAATATCTGTAAAAATCAACGTTTCTCTGTGGCAACTATTTGATTAAAACATTGAAATAAAAATGATTCGCGCATGTTAACTTCTAATTACAAGTTAAAATATTTCTTTACTTACATCAGATTGAGATTTTCTAGCTTTAAATGCTTGCAAATCTTGTTTCTTAAAATTCTGAATTTGGGAGAAATACCAATATTTATGTTTTCTTAAATCTTTCATCATTCATTTTTATTATTCTTTCTTATATCTATTCTTTCATAAAATACTTCTCTCATTTATGAAATAGCAAATTAATTAAGATAAACTGTAAAAAACACTTGTTTTCTATGATTTAACTAGGTATTTTTAATGTTATAACGAGTTTCTTTGTAAAGCAGAGAATAATAGTCCTTTTGAAGTAGAAAAACTGGTGAATTCTTTTACGTTAATCAGATATATTTCTTTTGTTAAAGATATTAAATCTGATAACACGTACTATTAGAAATATTAAGTTTATTTGAAATTCTTTAAAAAATAGATGCAACAAAAGAAAGTTTTGAATTTTGTTAAGTATATTTATATACTAGCCGCCTTTGACGACCAGCCGGTTCGCCAGTATTACCGCGCTCGCTACAATTTTCAATTAAATATTTTAAGTAACTGGTCTCTTAAAGGATTCTCAAACAAAACATTTTTAATCTTCAAATTTTGATAGTCATACGAAACTTATACTGTTTTGATCGTTTCGTTCAATTTACTATACATATTTTGCTAATTTGTAATCATTTCTGGCAAAACTTCAACTTTAATTTAAAATGTAAATGATGAAATTGCAATTAATATTAAGATATTTTTTAATAAAACCAAGCGTTTTATTTTATTTATCATCTTTATTGTTATTAATTAATTATTATTATTATTGAATGTGAGTATTGCAAACAGAATCGCTCGGTATTTAAGTCTTATGTTAACTACAAAATATTTTTCATAATTTATGTAATATCTCAAACAATAATTCAACAAAAATTTCTGAGATTCAGTATAAAATTCAGTTTTTAGTTTTGCTTTCAAAAGGATTGAAATGAAATCAATAATAACATTTTGTTCCTGCCTATAAATATATTTCAAAAGTTATGAAGTCTAAATTTAATGCAGTAATGTATCATATTCTGAGAAATATTCTGGACACACCAAATTTTAAATAAATGAATGAATGTTTCTATTTTACACGATCTACTAAGACTTATTTATGAAGTTTTGAATGTTAAAAATTTAGAAAAACTGAACATTTTTATAATCTTAGGCCAATTAATCTTGAGAAACCTGCGCTAAGTTAAGAGATTAAATAGCATTTCATGCGTTGGAAATTATTTGCCAATTCATAAGTTATACTGCAGTATTTTATCCATGTCTAATAATAGTTTCTCTGTTAAAAGCAAACATTTGAGAAGAGTATTTATTTTAGTTTCTTTCTTGAAAAGAAGTATTTCCATTTTTTCAGTCATATTGGAAAATCTAATGAAATCTTAATTTTTGAAATGAGAAATTGAACAGAATTGACATCCGAAGAAAAGTCATATAGTATCCCCCCCGTAAACAATCAAAGTTGATTTATTAAAAATAAATGTATATATATATATATGAATTGTTTAAATATTAATAGAAATGATTAAGTTACTTTCAGAAAGCTATCATTCAAGTCCACAAACTTTTTAAAGAGTTATTGACTGATTCTGGAGCAAGAAATTATTTAAAGATTTAAAAAAGTTTTTTTTTTTTTTTTAAATCCCTGAACTCAAATGGCTGCTGTAAAATGTATTTAATGATGTACTGTCGAAAGACTTGTGAATTTTTCTACAGTCTATGATATTTTCCAAAAGTTTTCCTTTAGAAAACTTCTTCCCCCCCCCCTTTTCGAATGATATTCTTTAGGTAAATGGAAAATATTTGTGCTTAATGAAAAAATACGGATTGGTAAGCTTTATATAAATTAGAATTAAAATTTTAACAACACATGCGAAGTGAATTTTTTCATGTAATAAATTATTTCTTAAAAATTAATTAAAAAGTTATCCAGGTATTATTTTGATAAATTGTTAGGCCTTCGATATTGACAACAAGTGGAAGCAAAAAAAAAAAAAAAATTAAAATTAAATCAACGATCGCAAATTTCAAATTATTATGTGAGAACATTATTATTTTTAAGTAATTATTTATCTTAATTAATTTAAGTCATTAACCAGTTTAAAACCGGTTTGAAAGAATCACGAGACTTTTCTACCGGTCTCTATCCATCTCTCTCTCTCTCTCTCTCTCTCTCT
>JAPMOR010110250.1:403574-422021 GCA_026543865.1 Argiope aurantia
TACAACTTTTACGTCTGTCAAATGCACATTCTTTTTGAATTCAAATCACATTTAATTTTATTGAAATGAAGGTTCTAATATTTCCATTTCTTATTTAAATAGAAATAGTTTGTATTCGTTTCACTGAAAACTCCGTTGTTTAGCTTTCTGTTAACATAAATAAAAATTATAGAAAAAAATATGTTAAGTTTTTAAGGAGAAAAACTCTGAATTTAAGCTGTAAGTGTCTTTTTTTACTTGTTTTTTTACATTACATAAAATATCTTCTAAAGAAGAATCTGAATATTATTTTGAATATATTGAAAAGAATAATATAACTTTGAGCTATTCAGAATTTGTGTAAAAATTAAGTAATCAGACGTCACTAGTTAATTAAAAAAAAGTAATATAATGATTTACACTGATATGATAATTGAAAACACTGTATTAGAGTTTCTGTAATGTTTTCGTTAAACAACAAATATTATATAAATGCGTTCATTTTCAGATAATAATCGCAAATTAGCTTTATAGATACAAGATTTAATTACAAACCAATGAATTTCAAGAACCAATGAATTTGTTATTATTATTATTATAAAATTAATTTGTAAACACTCCAATAAAGAAAAGGCAGTGTCAGTTAAAAAACGTAACGAAGAGAGAGACTAGAAATGCCAGTTTAACGGAATGCAACACTTACAACAGTGTAGTGTTGCGCGTAGTACTAGTCTAGCGCGTTGAAAGGAATCGCCATTCTGAAACAAATATTTGAATTAAAGATTTCCTGTAAAGATCAAATTTTTTGTAACAAAAATCATTCTTCTTACTCCTTGTTTCCGAATGATCTACCGAATTCAAAGGAATTGAATTAGATAATTACTATGATTAGAATGTATTAAAAAATCATATGATCTTATTAAATCACGAGACTTAAGAATTTGACTGGCAATTTGTTTGTATCCGGATATCAGGGAAAAAGTTACAATATAATTTAATCAACTTTGAAGGAAACTTGGTATTATTAGGAAACAAAATACTGAATGATGTTTTCACTAACTAATGTTTCTTAGGTAAAGAGTTGAGATATAAAATTTTCTTAAGTTGAAGAGTTAATAATGTTTAACTCATTCCCAATATTTAAACAGAAAATTAATTATGTCATTTGGGATATATCGTATATCTAAATGCTCTATGAAGTTTGAAATAATTGGTTATAAAGATTTTATCATGTACTTAAAGCATTTTTCCGAATGGTATTTTGCATAGTCTTTGAAGAAAGTAAGCTAGACAGATTTCTTTGTAATAATATTTTCCTTCTTGAATCGCTTTGCAACATACACATCTATTTCACTGGTGACTCGAGCCTAAATTCTTCACCATGCAATATTTGAGTCAATTAGTTTTGATCAACGGCAGATGACTGCGATCGCCGACTCCCTCCGAAAATCTGACGCTTCCACCATTTTCTTGAGCAATTACAGCTAACGAATGCGGACATCCTCCAACACACTCTCGTCAATCTCCATATTCCACTCCCTCCCCCTCACCTTGGTGCCCCTGTCCATCGCCAAACGCCACCTGATTAATCACACGATCTTCTCCTCCTGCTTGGAAAGATGGAAAATCGAATTTCAGAACTAACACGGAACGATGAAGTGGAGAGAGATGAGCAGGGGCTCATAACCAGCAATCGTCCGGGGTGGAAAACCGGGGGTGGTCGAACCGAAAGGCGCGAGCTCGAAAAGACCACTTACTCCATCGGAGCAATTGGCTCATCAAGTAAATTATGAACGATATTCAATTACAACCAGATACGTAAAGCGCCACTTCCAATCCTATACGTTTAATGGTTTAACATAAATTACATTTTATTGGACTTATGAAAATTTAATTCCCTCTATCTCTCTCTTCAATTCCGATTCCTGCTGGCTGGAACTGGAAAAGGGCCCTCTCCCGTCATGAATATCTAATGCCCAATCTGTATAATGGTAATTTCGTACGGAGAATCCAATGTCGCGATGAGGCTAAAAAGCTCGGAAAAGGATATTTTTGAAGCGAACCGTGAGAAAAGGAAAAGGAGGCCTTTTATGAAGATTACTGTGGCCATGTTTGATGCGGTTAACTTAAAAGCCGGAGCGTGTGGGGCTGTAGATGTAGTTGCACTGCTGCTGCTGGCTACATTGAGTTAATGGACGAGCCTGAAAGATTAACTCCTAGTGTGGCCGGTCTGGTTGGCTGCATTAATGCAAATTGTTCATGGCTTGCCTGCTTGTTTGGGAGAATTAACAGGCGTAGGGAAGGTTGGCGTGTTGGAAAGCTTTATTGAATTTGGGAAGGGGCCGTTCACTAGCGTCCGAACGAGGAGTGGGTAATGGGGTTAGGGCAGCGCTCAATCAAATATTCATCCCCATTTTTATCTGCCATCAAGTGACTAATGCTCCGAGCGATAATTACGCTGCCAAAAAACACACTCGGAAGTTCTAATGTCGGTAATTGCGATGTGAATGAATATATTGGGAGCGCAATATTAGATTATTATTATTTTTAGATTGTACAGTCTCTATTTTTGTGTGTTTGTCAAGACTTTTTAAAAGTTGTTCACACGATTTCTTAAAAAAATTGTTAATATTTGAATTCATTTCATGGAGCTTTCTTTATATATTAATAGATTTTGTCTGTTCTGTTTTACCCTATGAAACGTTAGCGAAAAATCTAAAATCTGTCTAAATTTCTGTACAGTAAATTTTTACTAATTCATTAGACCACCTGTTAAACTTTGTGAAATGTAACAGTATTTTAATTTACTAACTAAATATTTTATATGCAGTTTTATTGATCACTTGCCTTTATTAAATGATCAAAATAATGCATTACATTTTTTAATGTTCTTCCTTCTGTGTGTGGTTAGATTTGTATACAGTTACAAGATGAAACTCAATTTATTGCAATTCAAATTTAATGGATTCATTTTTTAGGTAAAGGATAAAACTCAATTCATCTAGCTTCAATAGATACAATTTTTATACGTTCTTTAACAATTACTTCATAATAAATTATTTCACAATATTTTAATATAAATCTGTGTTTCTAAGATATTTCCTTCAAAAATTAAGAAACTGTGTAGTTATTGCTCCGATCATTTGCATTTTTATTTGACCAATTCTTTAATTGGTTAAATTATCTGCGCCAATAAATTACAAAAATTATGTTCTTGATTTATTTGGTCATATTATCATCCTATTTTTCAATGACGTATTTTTAATTTTTCTAATATAATATTTTTCGTTGAAACTTGAAACCATTATGCCTAATTATTACATTTCAAATGAAAAACATTCGCTCCTTAAACTGTCAAATATAATTTTCCTGCGTACTTCATACGCTAGCTGCATTATTGCGAGCCATTTTGTGATATTTCTTGTAAAGGTTCGTTTGCATTACCTACTGTCATTTAATTCTAGTTTTATATGTAAATATTTATTCGAATTTTTTCAATCTTCATCATTTAAATTGACCTTTAAGGCCCCCCCCCGGAATGAAAATTGAATCTGAGTATTTCTTACAATGATATCAGTAATATAATTATTGTTTGCATTAGTTGAATAGGTTTCAGAATAGTATTGTGTGAAATATAAAATCATTTCGTCTTAAAATTAATTTATGTAATATGAATCCATTAAAGCGAGCCAACGTTGGCGAGAAACCACATCTTGCATTTTGGACAAGCGGGCTGTGAACAGATGAAGCGAATGAAAGCGGAGAAAATTTAAATATTATATTTGAAATGAAAGCCAAACAGGGAGATAACATTAAAAGAATATGAAAGTAGAAAATTCGTTAATGAAAGTTAACCTAGACGGGGTGAGCTAAATTTAGAAACTGGGAATAGAGTCTTTCGAATAATAAAAGAAATAAAACAGAAGCATGACAAAAAAAGTGAAAAAAATAGCAATGTTTGTGGAAGGGAATCCACACGACCGATGCCGTCTCGAGCATGTGCCGAGCAAATGTTTTCTCACAGAAAGAAGGAAAAAAATGTTTGATAACACGTTTCAATTCCAGCCAGTCTCATTGGAGTCGATCCTTTTATCGCTATCGAATCTATTGTGAATTTGTATGTTATATATGGTTTCGTGTTAATTGTAATTCACCATATTAAATATTCACGGCAGCAGATTTAGGCAGGTTCGTGAATAAATTTTCAAGCGGAAGTAAGCAAGCATTAAACGCTAGTCAGGTATCAACAAGTACACAGACGAGCGTGGTTCCGAAAGTAAAATCAAGGAAGTATTCTCAAGAATACGTACATTTTGGGTTTACCAGTACTGAAGTAAATAAAGAAAGGCCCTGTGTATCATTTTCTCAAAAATGTTGGCCGCAGGCAGCAACTTAAACGATAATTGGAAACGCTTCATAGTGAGTACGTCAACAAACCTAGAGAATTCTTCGAATTAAAATTAAAATCATATAGAATGTAAAAGTCATTTTTTAAAGAAACTTTGTGAATAAAAAAGCTTTAATTGCAAAGTTCATATAAAATAGCCAGATGCAAAAAACCTCACACCATTGGTGAAGAGCTTATTTTGCCAGCAGCAATTGAGATTGTAGAAACTATGTTTGGAGATAATTTTTCAAAGCAACTGCAGTCCATACCTCTTTCAAATGATACTGTTGCTCGTCGAATTGGCGATATAGCTGAAGATGTACAATATCAGCTTTTCTCGAAGTTGCGTGAGAAATTGTTTTCAATACAGCTTGACAAAGCAACAGATAGCAATAAAGATGCTCATTTAATTGCCTATGTTCAAATTTGTGACAAATTTGCGATTTCAGTAGTAGAACTACTTTTCTGCAAACCAATAGAACTCATAACATCAGCGATCGCATTATTTGCTATTTTAAATGATTTTATGAACGAGGCAAACATAGAATGGAAAAATTGCGTCGGAATATGCACCGATGGTGTTCGTTCAATGTCCGGAAGATTCCAAGGTTTACAAGCACTTGTAAAACAAAATTCGCCTCAGTGCACACATTGCACACAGAGAAGCTTTGGCTTCGAAAGAAATGAGTCCTGGTTTGAATATTGTGTTAACTACGGTTGTAACCATAGTAAATTATATAAAAATGAGACCCCTGAAATTGATAATCTTTTACGCACTTTGTAAAGACATTTCAGTGCATTCAGCGTTGTTATTTTATTGCGAAGCAAGATGGTCATCACGTGGGAAATTTTTGCAACGTGTTTATGAATTAAGAGAAGAAATCACCATTTTCCTAGAAGAAGAAAACAGATCGGAGGCCGGGAATTTTCACGATCGTTTATTTGTGTTGAAATTGAGGTACTTGGTCGACATACTCGAGAAATTAAATAACTTGAATTTTCAACTCCAAGGAGCAAATACACATAGATACGAGTGATCAAGTTAATGCTTTTTGTAGAAAATTGGAATTGTGGAGCAGAAATTTAAAGCAAAAAACCTAACAATGTTTACAAATGTGGATGATTGTACTAAAACTTATAAGGCTGAAGAACCTGTAAAAGTGGTTATTGTAACCATTGAAAATCATTTAGCCTTGCTGGCAAAGAATTTTAAAAAGTATTTTCATGCTGACGGCAAACATATCAATTTACGAGTAGATTTGGGATCCATTTCATAAGACTTCCGAAGGACTCTCGATTGATGAGGAAGAAAAATTCATAAGACTTCACGACAAGTGGCGAAACTAAAAGACAATTCACGCAGGAGTAAGGGTGATTTTTTGCACTAAAAACAAGGACATTTCACATTCTATTACCATTCAACATCCTGCCTTTGTGAAACTGGATTTTCTGCTGTGGCTTGTTTGAAGACAAAATATAGAAACAGAACAGAGTGGCTATTTCTAATATAAAGCCTTCCTCCGAAAAACTTTGCTCTACAAGACAGGCCTAAGGAAGTCACTAGCAATTTTTAATTTGGTACGTTTTGATTAAGTAAGTTTTGATTTATAAGTTGTTTTACTTGAATAAGTTATTAAATATATCGAAATGTATTTTGTTCTCATTGTGTATGTGTGCTTTCCTTTCAGTCAGTTAATCAATTTTTTAAAATATTTTCTCTTGGATATTCCTACGCCCCCCCTCTAGTGTGCTCGCGCCCCACAGGTTGAGAATTGCTGATATACAGAATTTGTTTGCTTGTTTCTTTCGGATATTAAATTTTAACTTTTACTTAATCATTGAGTTTATCATGTGTATTTATTAGTATGAGTAATGTAAATCAATAATGTATGGAGGCATTGTATATGATTGTATACGATTCATTGATGACAATGTATATTTTCTCTTAAAAGATGTTTATATATTACAAAATTGAACACAATTTATATTAAATTTATTTACCCTTTGCGCTCGGAAAAATAATTCGATGCAAAATTATTCACCTAATGCAAAGGCTTTTTTATTCTTCCAAGAAATAAATATATATAATTGTTTCAAGTTGAATTTCTCTGAAAAGTTTACATCTTTTTACCACCATTCTTCAATATTTTTAACAATCAAAATTGAAAAATAAATAAAACTCGGAAACAATGCACCATCTTGAATGGTAACCATGAGCCTCCTCTCGAGTATAAAGGGTTAATTATCTGAGTATTAAGGATAGTTGTGCAGCTAATTTCATTGTTGATTTTTTTTCCATCTTATAGTATTTATTTACGTCAATATGTATCTCATTCATTCATTCTTTCTTTTTTTTCAGTCATTGAATGGATTTAAAGACTGAGCCTCCACTGAGGCCTGGCGTTGGAGTCGGCACTGTTGGAAATGCCGGGCTATTGGGCTGCACTAATGCTAACTGCGCGGCCTGCCAGAAACCAATCCGAGAACGCTATTTGCTGAAAGCCCTCGATCAGTTCTGGCACGAAGACTGCCTCAAGTGCGCCTGCTGCGACTGCCGGTTGGGGGAGGTTGGATCCACACTCTTTACCAAGGCCAATCTCATACTCTGCAAAAGAGACTACCTCAGGTGCTTATTTTTTTTTATTCAAAAAATTAATAATAAAATTAAAATCCCAGTAAAAAGAAATAATCAGGGTTACAAATTGATACATGGTATTTCTCTTATCTGAGTAAACTGATCTGGATTTTATTTGGAATTCTATATAAATTTCCTACGGGTTTATCATTTCAAATTTTTACTTCGCTTATTAAATTTCTGTCTTCTTGTTTTTAAAAGACAGTTGTTTCTTCTTGTTTTCCCGAACATTCCTATTCAAAACATATCCAGCCAAACAAATCTATCCTTATTAGGATTTAAGATGAGAAACTACGGATCGCGATTATCAACAATTCACTCTCTGAATTAACTTCCTGTGCCTTGGAAAGTTTAGTACATCCTTTGCATGGCTATTTAAAATAATTTTATCAAATTTTATCACCATTAAGTTTCGTAGATTAGTATGGATTCTGATATTATATCATTAATTTGATTCGCTTATCATTTTAGTCATGTTTCTTAAGTATATCTACTTTAATAGAAGTGCTTTAGTTTTCTTGAACACGATTCTAATTAACAGATATCAAATATTAGCCTTATTTGGATCAAAAATGGCAAGCGGCAAATAATAATGCTGTGAAAAAGTTTTGCCCTTAAAATAATTCTAATCGTGTTTACATTATTAATGATACTGAAGTGGCCAAAATTGTGAAAACTTTTTTTTATAAAAGTGTATATTAAGATTTGATTGTTCATAGCAGCAACAGTATTTGCAGTAATATCCCAAAGCTATATATTATTTTAAAAATATTTTTATCAGGAATGAATTTAATCAAGAATTATTGAACTACTTTCAATTACATTTTTTTTTCCTTCTAAAGTTATTGCTAAATAACCAGAAGGGCACTTGGCTGATGTTCATGATATGTAATTTTTTTTTCATTTGAATGTGAGCATTGAGCAAAATATTTTTAAAATCCAATAAAGAGGCTTCTTGTTGTCAGTAGAATGCAACAATTCGTACTATGTTTGGAGCTTAGATAATATTGTTATTTCTCCTTTTTGTGATTGCTTACAAGCAGATCACTTTTTTTTGTATTCTACCATTTTGTGAGTTGTCAAAACCTAACAATTAAAAGAAATTAAACAAGAAGTTGACCGGGCATCTAAAAAAAAAATGGCTTACAAATATTCTATTGCATAGGTAAAGCTTTAGTTATACATTTTGAATTCATTTTCCTAGGGAACTATTTGTCAACATGCTGCGTACTAGATTTCTACTGCATAGTATTTTATATATAGTTAAATAAATAAAGCTCTAGTTATAATGAAATTAGACAGAAAAGTGGGTAGAAATGTAAATTTTTGAAGGGGTATAAGGAAATTTAGTCGCTATATAAACCAAATTGATAAAAGCAAGAAAAATTGATATAATATAATTTATATAACACCAAACGATATAATATAATTAAGATGCTTCTACGATTCTTAAACATGATAGAATAAAACCATTCGGGAAATACAAAGTGAAGTGACGCAATGTAGTGTAAAGTTGATTGATGCATTTGGAGAAACCTTGTATAAATGCAAGAATTTGGCGATAAAAGCCATTTTTAAATCCAAAAAATAATGAAAGTAAAAACCATAATTGGGCAGCAAAGTATTGGGACAGAGTGATTTGGAGTGACAAAATTCAAAATTAAATTACTTGGCAACGATAACATAAAATATGTAAGTATAATACATGATGATTTCATCACACCTATTGTTAAACACCCAATTAATATTATGATTTGGGATTGTATGACAGCAAAATCCATCAGCAGAATTAGCATGATTAATGACAATATAAATGCCCAAATATACATGAATGAAATACTCATTTATGAACTGCTGCATTCTGTTTATGATCCTTTCCCAGTTAATGAAGAATTCAATTATACTTCATTAGGATTCATCTCTATGTCATGTTGTAACTATATATAAAAATTGCTTCAAAATAATTGTATTTGACTATTGAAATGGCCAGGAAATAGCTCAGTCCTTAATTTAATTGAAAATCTATGAAACAGACAAAAAAAAATCTTCGAATGAAACCCAATTAAATGAAGCAATAATTCAAATCAGGGTATATAGCATTATAACAGCTAAAAACATTTGAGAAGATTTAAAACATTGGGTGACTCCATGGGACGACGTTGAAAGGTCGTAGGTTGATGTAGCAAATTAATTAAATGTTAATTATCACAAGAAAGGATTTTTGTATATACAATTATTACTATGTTTCCTTTTACTTCTTTATTACTACTTTTCTAATATAAATATTCATTATAAATATTACTTTATTGGTTACACTTTAAAATAATTTATTATTACTCTTGGCTAAATTATCTTGTAAGTGAGATAGAACTTTATGGCATTTCAATTAATAAAATTTCTATCACAAACCATCAGATCTCAATAAAGTGTTGTTTTTTTTCAAAAAGGTTTCCACGCTTTTTCCCACTACTTGTTTTCAATTTCGCTAACCTTTATTTTATATGAAAACTCTAAATCCTTTGTTAAGTCATAAGTTATCTTTCTCATTCCCATCTCTACATCTAACATCGAAATACGTAACCAGTGGTTATCACCCCCCCCCCCCCAAACTACCTGTCATTCTATAATTACAAAATATAACCTTCCTAGTTCACAGCTTCAACAGATGGACCAAATTTGCCAAGTTATCTTCTTGTTAGTGTGCATAAGTTATCAGTCAGAATACTAAGAGTTTCTATGCAAGTGTGATTTAAAATAAATTTGTACGTGAATAATTATCACAAATTACAAAGCATTATTAAGCTAAAGAAGGAATATATTTATATTTCGTGGTGCTGTATTTTTTATTATGTTAAATTCTATCACAAATATTTTTAACATACTCAGTAGATAAAGAATATAGCTCTCTATTGAGTACATTTTATGCATTAAACGTTTTTACTTTTTCTTGCTAATATGAACATTGTTTTTCTTTTTCTAGACTTTTTGGCACGACGGGACTTTGTTCTGCTTGTAACAAAACCATTCCGGCCTTTGAAATGGTTATGCGAGCCAAAAGTAATGTGTACCACTTAGAGTGTTTCGCTTGCCATCAGTGCAATCACAGGTAAGAGAAGTAGCATTTCTTTGTGAAGCATTAGAAACTAATTCAAACATGTTCATACGTTAAGAAAAAGTCGTAGTAAATGTACGATCAAAATTCAAAAACAGTTCTTCCTTTGCATAGCTAACGAATATCTTCATTGCTATAGAAAATATCAGGGCAGGGTTTTCTTTTCTTTTTGCTGCATGCATTTCTGCACTATTGGCTTAAAGTGAAAGTCAATAATTTATCCGATAATAACCAATAATAGAAATATCTGCATCTTCAAAAGAAACAAGCCTTACAACTAACGTTACTGGACGAAAACTCAAAGGCGCATTCAGCTGGAATGCTTGATATGTGCATTATTCTAATGGCGTCTTCCGACTGTTAATAGCTACGTGTTCTACTTTCTACTGAGATTATATTCTTACGCTATACCGAATTCTTTCGGATGTGCAGAAAATGTGTTTGAATTACTAGTATTTTGCTTCTTATCAACAGAAGCCACCTGTGCAAAATTTCGTGTTACAATTCTTCCTGACCCTACTTGCTGATCTATTTTTTTTTGTCCACCTGCTTCTCCGATAGATAATACCGCTCTACTTTTTTTTGTCCACCTGCTTCTACGATAGATAATGCCGATCTACTTTTTTTGTCCACCTGCTTGTACGATAGATAATGCCGATCTACTTTTTTTTGTCTACCTGCTTGTACGATAGATAATGCCGATTTACTTTTTTTGTACACCTGCTTGTACGATAGATAATGCCGATTTACTTTTTTGCCCACCTGCTTTTGCGGTAGATAACATTGATCTACTTTTTTGTCCACCTGCTTTTGCGGTAGATAATGCCGATCTACTTTTTTTTGTCCACTTGCTTCTGCAGTAAATAATACTGATCTACTCCTTTTGTCTTACTTTGTATTCAGTTAATTATTCCGAAGTCTTTTGCACTATTCCAAGTTAAATTCACGAATTATATTAAAAATAAAGCTCCGTTTACTTTTTAGTTATTTAATGTTAAATTTTATGATATCACAAAAATACCATTCTCGAATTTTCTCGATTCTTTTTCCATATATTCTTTTGAAATCTTTCATTGAAAATTAATTCTTTTAATATAATATAACATAACTTTTGAAACTGTCTGTTGCCTGAAGTAATATAAGAATGAAAACAGTGATATAGAATAATACATTTCCAGATTCTGTGTTGGCGACCGGTTTTATCTGCATGACAACAAGATAATATGTGAATACGACCATGAAGAGAGAGCACTGTTCGCTACTTTACCTTTCACTTGTGCAGGATTAGCGCAGTTGAAAAGGCAAGCCCAACAGATCACCGACAGTGGCGTGAGGGATGACGGATCCAGTGGCTACGGCAGTGGCGATTCGCCGTATGATGGACGGTAGCAATTCAAGAATCACAGTCATCCAAATGTAAATCAGAAGAAACTTTTATAAAGTTTGGATAACTGCGGACCTAACGAAGAGCCCCGTGGGACTTTTATTGATTTGTGTCTGCCTTTATAGAACCAATTCTGGAAGAATGGACGACGAGGAAAGTCATTTATTTTCAGTTTTCAAACTATTTCCTATTAAATTAATCGATATCAAATGCATGAATCGAGCAATTACGGAGAAACTATCATTTTAAGTGTACTATACGATTGTAGCGACGGCTATTTAAACTAAATCTTATTCTTTGCACAACAGGCTACTTATAATACAACAATTAATTTGGGTACATACAGCACTGGAATTGTTTTGTTATGTTCTGAGAAAACAGCTATATCCGAAAATGTCTATTTGGGTGTTGATTCCCTATTCCGTAATAGTGTCTTAATTGATAGCAAGAAATAATTATAGGAAATGGTCGTCACATGAAATGATGTTTTTATGTAAAGTTACATTTTTTTTTTTCATTTTTTAAAATCATTCATGAAATCAATAAAATATTAGATCATCTAAATGCACAGTTATGCTTAAATTCATCAGTTATTTTTTCTTAACTTTACGGACATATTTTTAAAAAAATTATTCGCAGAAATTATTTTTATTCATCTGTCTGTCTTAATCAAAAACTGATTAAGAAACTTTTTTGCCACTGTTGAAAGATAGATTTTCTTTTTTTGCCTGTTCATCCATATTTTTTTGTTGATTTTATTTATCCCAAATAATGTTATTTATTTAATAGAAAATTTAAAATATTTAGAAAATTCTTTAAATAAGGAGAAGCATAAAAAATGCTCTGAAATTAATTGTTGAACATAATTTGCATGAATATAGGAAAATTGACTTTTAATTGTTATGAATTCATTATTAATTTAATTTAGTAATTGCAGCAGAAAAAATAAAAAGGTAAACTTTCTTATCTCAATGTAATAAATTCTTAAATTCTGTTTTGTTTTTTTTCTTTATTGAATGGTGATGTATAAAAATTTTTATTACACAATGTCAAACTTAGATGTTATCATATCTACAGCATAACATATAGTCATTTGTTGTTTTCACTTATATGTGGCTACATTGTGAAAAAATATTATATTACTGCAGCTGCTACTTTTCGCAACGAAGTTGCACATGGTTAACTTAAACTTTTAAATTAAAGCTGCATTTTATTTTCGCAATGTTAAACTCCATTTTCATTTCCAAACTTAATTTCCATTTTTAACCATTTCCCATTTTTTTAAAGGTTTTATTTGAAATATAAAGATATACTTGAAAGATATTTCTGTGATATTGCTTAATAACGTCAAAATTTTATTGTAATATTTCACTAATATTTCATTCAATCTCACATGCTTATTACTTTTTTTTTTTCATTTTATAAACAAATAAAACAGTTTCTAAGTCATGGCAAGGAAAAAAAAAAAAAAGCTTTCAAAATCAAAAAAAAAAAAAAAATACTATTGAATTAATATTTAATATTAGTATTATTATCCAGTCTGATTCCATTTAATAAAGCCGATGGGACCTGTTTTTATTTCTTTTTAAACATTGTTTTAAAAAGACGTTTGGTAACGATTCTTTTTTTTTTCCACTTCCAAGCGAAAAAAAATGAAAAGAGTTTTGATGTTTCATCCGGAAATGATTTGTTTTATTCAAATGCACTAAGTGAAAATGTGAAACTAGTTCCAAAAACAATAAAACATATTTTCAAATACATTGATTTTTTTTCTAAAATTTGTTACATTTTATAAAGCTAGTTTATTTTGGTGAATGTTAATCTGAAATAATTTTTTAAAATAGAAGGGGAAAAAGTTTAAAAGTCCTTTCATGGTGAATGACTAAAAAGTATTACTTGGTATGTGCAATAAAAAATTATTTATTTTGAACACTTTTTATCTTTTAAGATAAATATATTTTTTAAAAAAGTAGCAGTTTCATGTAAATAATTTCTCTTGTGCCATATTTGTACATTATTACTTTCTTAAATGTGGCAACATGAAAAAAAGTTCAAAGCTTGTCCACATTTAAGAAATTTTGAACTTGTAAAATGTTGCATTGTAAATATATCTGAATGTCATTTTGCAGCATATTGAATGCTGTTAGTTGTTGTTATATAGTTGTATAGAAAACCTAAGTCTGTAAATCCACGTTTGATGAAAATTAAAAAAAATTATAGTTGCTTGTCATTTTTGATTATTTATTTTTGCTTGAGTTCACGTATTTTCGTGCCAAATGATTCAATGGAATATTGATATCGAAAACAAAACGACATATTTAAAAGTGAATATTGAATTGTTTATTTTTTAACAGAAACTTGAAACGATTGGGGAAATAAAATACAGGGTTATTCAAAATAATTGCACTTGTTACAAATTGCAATAATTTATTTGTCAACAATGACTAGAAGAAGAAAAAAATTGAACTGAATACAAAAAAAAAAAAAAAAAAAAAAAAAGAAATGAAAAAAAAAAAAAAAAAAAAAAAAAAAAAAAGAGAGAAGCTGAGCATGTGGGATGTCACATGAATGGCATACGATTTACTTACTATCCAATAAAATGACCAAAGAAGATGGTCAAAAGGCAATAAAGAAGGATTCACTATTGAAACAGATGCACCAATTCACAAATGTCTGCAATTTTTTTTTAATTTTTTTTTTTTACAGAAGAATTTTTTGCGCATACTTTTATGTTCGTTCATTCTTTTTTTTTTTTTGTGGTAAAGAGACATTGAGACAGAATCTACGATGACATCACAATAAAAAAGTGAAAAGGTACTATTTGATGATCTGTAGATAACCAAATGTAGAACAGCATGCGTCAATCAATCTTGCTGCAATCTTATTTCAACGTATCTGACTTGAAACGCCTTAACACTTGATCATTGACTGTATAAGCGAAGAAAGTTATATTGGCTATTTACTATATATATAAATCAAATTTATTTACTACGTGCGTAAATAAATTTTAAAGCTTCTTTCTGTATTGAGCCATTTATTACGTGCAAATAAAGATTTAATCCTGCTTCTTTTTTGGTATTTATTACGCATGCAAACAAAATTTTGCGTCTCTTTCTGTACAGTACGCAACAAAATTTTAAATTTCCTTTGGCATTGTGCCATTTATTACGAACACGATAAAAACTTTAAGAACATAGTTTTTTTTTTTTTGAAATATCGTTTTTGGTAAGGGATATATAACCATTTGTAATCGATGTAATTGTTTTGAATAATCATTATTTGAATTTATATTAATTATTTGAGTTATTTTGAATGCTTTTATTTCTCTGATCTTCCAATGATTTCTTTACTGACACATTCCTAATCTCTAACTTCATTCGCACCTTTTTAATGATTATTCAAATGTTAATTATCCGTATCATAAATCAAACTGTCATATCAAAAGATCTGAATTATTTTATCAAATTAAAAATAAATCAATATTAAGTTTTAACTACAAAAAATGAATAAAAAGGAAATGATGAATTCGGCTTGAAGAATTTATCAAGGATCACCCTCTGACAGAGATTCAAACCAGAGATATTTTTCTGTGAGTGATTTGACTTTCATCTAAGTATTGACCAAAACCGAAATTTCCAAAAAAATGAGGTTTTTTTGAAAGCAACACTTAATATCAATAAAATAATGACATTAAAATTAGATAATAAGCAAAATATTATATTAAAATTCAAATCCAAACAAAACCACAACAAAATTGAATCAAATGGAACTACTAAAAGACAGTTATCAAACTATTAAGCCAAAGAACATTAATAAGATATAAAGCAAACAACTTACTAGTTGAAAGTAAATATACTCCAGAAGTTTTTTTTATGAAAAAATTAAACTTGTTACTGCAGATAATTATACTAATTTAAATTCAACTTTCCCACGCTTACAGCTGCAACGCATACAACGCTTAGTCTATGTACCTTATCAAGTGAAAGAAAGTGAAAATAATTGAAAGAATCGATAATTGAACATCATTGTTCTGGCAACCTGACTTCTATTGATATAGTATTAGTTAGAAGAAAATGTGACTAATGCTCATTAAATTAATTGATTCTAAGATATTAAAGAGTTTGAAAATTCTTTTATTTAACAATAGAATGACGCTTTTTGTTAAAAGCTAAGCTTTCATAATACTCATTTAGCATCAAGTATGAGACAGTCTTCATATGAGTTCTAAATTTAAGTAAAAACAATTTAAATCCAGTTTCGCCCTTTTTTTTAATCTGAACCCGTTTGATAAATATAAATCTAAATAGTTGCAGTTATGTTCTTACATTCAATTACTTCCTTTCACTCTTTCCAGGCATGCATTTAAGTTGACTAAATATAAAACAAATCTGCCCAAACTAAAAAAAAAAAAAACTTTTCTCGAATTGAGAACTTTGAATATGTACTGTTCTTCTCATTGACTGATTTATTCTTGGGAGAAAAAAAAGTTATTTAGTACGACTTTTTTTTTATTTTCATCACGCATTTATTAAAAGCGAATTTCTTTGAAAGTGCTCAGTTGTGAAAAAAATGATCAGAATTCAAATGTTGAAATTGTTTTGATGGAAGCATTCAGTTAAAGAAGAATAATACTCAGTAAATTTATTCAAGGAATGAAATATCTGAATGATATATTTTAAGATTATTATAAAGGGTACCCCAAAATTAACGCAACATTGGAATTTGCCACCATTTGTGCAATAAAGTGTTAACAATCCAATTAAAAAATCATTTGACAGCTGATAGTTTAGAGATAGTAAAAATGGAGCGTTATACGATAGAACTTATTTTCAATGTTGAACAATATTTCAATAATGTAAGTCTAATATAATAACAGACTTGCATGTAATAATAATGTAAGTTTGGCTTTCACATTTCGAAAATTTGAGAATTGTCATCCTAGATCGTGTGATTTCACACCATTCGATTTCTTTTTATGGGGTTATTTGAAGTCAAAGGTCTATTCCAACAAGCCCGCAAACACGAGTTCGTTGAAGGTGGAAATTCAACACTGCATCAGTGTAATTCAGCCACATTTAGGAAAAATGGTCAGGGAAAATGTCGGCAAAAGAGTGCATATGTGCTAGCAAAACCGTGGAAGCCATTTGCCTTACCTTATGTGCTATTCCATACATAACCCTATCCTGTGTACATTACGGTCCAATAAAAATATAACAAATTTTAAAAAACCTTTAAATATTTTTTATTTATTTCAAATCTTGCATTAACAGCTCTATCCGGTAACACTCCGTTATTAGTAACCCTAAACTATCGGCTGTCAAATGATTTTTTAATAGGGTTGCCAACACTTCACTGAACGAATGATAACAAATTCAAATCTTGCGTTAATTTTTGGACATCCTTTATCTACACAGCCAATATTTTTATAGCATATACATCAAATTTGTTAAAGAACGCAGAATTTAACAAAAATCATCAAATGATGATTTTATTGCAATGAAATGCGCTTGGCATTGATTTCATAACTTTTATTTTTAGGAAATAATTCTATGATAAATGGACGAAAAGAAAAAGTCCCATTTTTGTAATCGCCGTTCTGTTTTTGCCTAAAAATTCAATCTAATCGGATTTATTATACCACACGCTGGTTAAATATACATTATGTTGAAACTCAAACAAATTCTTCAACTGTAAGCATTGAAACTTTCAAAACTAGAACTTAACATCTTCTCATCCTCCAGACTGTTACGAGTTTAAAACACTCCCCCTAATTCCGTTTGGCAGTTCCAAGGGATGGCACGAAATGACCACATCATTTTTCCCCGCAAAACTTCTAAATCCTTTCTGATCTCAGCATGTTTTCCCAACATCCATCTCCTCGCTTCCTACGATCATCCCAAAAATACCTCGCCAACACAGTCCCAAAGAGCCAGAAGGACTCTATCCAGTAAAGGATTACTGCTATGTGCCCCAGCAACGGGCCATTAACAGGTTCTGAGCCATATCGTTGATTACGACTTACCCCCTTTCCTTTTCCATCCGAAAGATGACTTTCCAGGTGATTAGTGGCAGGGGAGCGAGAGGATTATAGCATCCATAATCCTCACCCCCCGATGGCACACTGGCGGAATCTTGCCATTCCCAGCTTGTCTTCTATTAAATAGTGTAAGTGGAAATTATCGATGGAGCAATTTTGCGCCTCTCTTGGACCTGCGGCGGAAGAGGTATTAGGTACAGAAGCACCACAGGTCATAAAGTAAAGGTGCCATTAGCGGTTTTAACTCTTAAAACCTGAGGATAGTAGCGTGTATAGGTTATGGATGACTGACCGTCTTGCCGAGTTTAAGTAATGGCTCTGGGGTTCTCTTTGGGGGCACAAGTCGGCCGGCTTCTTAAAAGACTTCGAAGCTCCTTGTTTTTAAAAATCTATGTGGAATCCTAAGTTGAATTTCTCAAGTTATTAATTTCTCAAAAATTAATTTATTATTAACACTTTGGTGTTGTCAAACGATACAATATTAGTATGGATTATAAATATAATACGGTTTCGCTAAAAGATTGTGTAAATTATAAATGTTCAAGAATATTTTGAATTAATACTAAGAAAAAAAAATAAAGTTCATTATGACAAAACTGTAACTCTTTTAATTTAATTAATTGAAGAAAATAGCATTATTGAAGACTGCAAAGAATTTCTTTAAGAAACTCTTTATCTTGCTTCCTCAGCAATTAGAAATAAAATTCATAGTTTTTCCTAACTTTTAAAGTTGTTTTTTGTTAAAAAAAACGATATTGGCTTCTAATATCATCATGGATTTTAGATTAAAAAAAGGAATCGTAAAAATCTAATATATATATATATATATATAATTCCTATTGTACAAGTATTGATAAATTTTCTTTTGATATACAATCTTGATGAAACAGAAACTTCAAAGGAATTATACAAT
>JAPMOR010110250.1:428880-463409 GCA_026543865.1 Argiope aurantia
TATCACTAAGAGAAGACAGGTATTTTTTTACCACACGAGAGACACATTTCAAACCTTTCTTTGAGCAGGTGCCTCAGTGACCAGAACCTCTTCTCCGGTGTGTAACATGTGCACAGCCCCTCCGTCATCCCAACCCAAAACCGAAATAATAAGAAGGCCGACAGCAGCCGGTCGCGGCAGCAGCAGCAGTTAGCTTATTGCTTCTTTAGAACGACAGCATTCGGCCCTTAAATGGCTTCACTTAATAAAGCGCTACCGTATTATCGCTAGTGATTCACAGAGGAGAGGAAATGGAAGGATGCTCGTTTCGCCCCAGCTTCTTCAATGTCCCAGATATTAAGACCGACCTGATATTGGCGGCCGAATCATTGCAAAGGACACGCTTTCAATTACTGTCGGATGACAAACAACCCGAGGGGAGGGGGACCACGGTGAATTTCGGTTTTTACGAAATTCCTGTTGGCAATTCATAAACAGCTTAAAAATCAGCCTTTTCTTTCTTTTGTAAAGAAGTTTTTAGCTTGTAGAACGAAGCCGTAGACACAGTTTTTACGAAATCCTTATTGGTGAATCAAAACTAAGCTGATATTATACTAAAATCAGTTTTTGTAAAGGTTTCAGTTTGTCGAGAGCCATCCTTGCAATCATTAATTTGATTCTTTTATCTACTTTGTAGAATTCATCTCCTTATGTTTTTTTTAGCAAATCAGCTCTCACGATTTGACTACATTTTTGATTACCTAATTGTACTTCACTAGAGGTGGAAGGAGACATTTTTCAGTTCAAGAAGATGCACGATATCATAATTTTCTTATAATTTAATCAATGTTTAGCTTTATGTCAATTTAGTTTCATATTTCAAGGCTTTTTTAACTTAATATATTAATGATTCGCTTTCGAAAACTATTTTTATTATTTATTTGGTTTATGATTACGTAACATCTACCTTTTTTGCACAATATTGTTTAAGATGCGATCAGTGTTTATAAATATTGTTACAATTTAGTTAATAAAAAACAGACTGGGACCTGAAAAATTATATTTAGCAAAGTATTAATGTTAATTAATACATAAAGAATGAAATTTGGATTTTTTTACAAATATTTGATTATTGGGATATATCGCTATTTTAATAGACATTCGAAGAGCAGTAGCGGTAAGCGGCTGCCTAGACGGAAAACCGCCACTGGCCCGTATGTACATTGCATGTGCTCCGAATTATTGCATCTTTTACACATAAGATAGAATTAGATCACTCGTTGGCGATATAATTAGATACAAATTTACATGGTCTCCATATATATAATCTTCACTCATAATTAAATTAATATAGTCTTCCTTCGTAAGAGAAAGTATAAACTAATAAAAAGGTTGAAAAATTAAAATATTTAAGGAGTTATAACTTAAAAACGTTACACTACGGCATAATAATTTAATACAAACGTGGAATTCATTGACATTTCATATATATTTTATTGATTTTTAGAAAGTATCTTTTATTGACAACGATTTATTGTATTTTTTAAAAAATAATTTATGCATATCATACATTAAAGTATGAATATTAAGGAGAAAAGAATATATAAGTATTTAAACAGTGATTTCAACACCAGGTTAGAGAATTAAATCATTGACAAAGGAAGTTTATTCAAAAACTGGTGGATTTAATTTCAACAGCAACAACATCAAAAGAAATTCAAATTGCAACCAGGCTGATTGCTGAAGATTTTTTTCATAGTTAAAAATAAGGAAAAGTGGGCAAAATGTTGGTAACAATTTTCAAACATTAATAGATCGATGTGTCTTTAGTAAAGAGCTAAACACCCGGGGGGGGCACCTCGAAATGAGGATGAGATGCTTCCGGTAGGGTGGTTGGATCTCTGGATCTCGCCACTCTGGTGGATGCATAAATAGGTGGGGTATCTGGCTCCTCCCATCGATGACGGGACGTACTTCCTTCAGGAAGGGTTGTACCGTGGCCGGTGATGGCCCTTAGGACTCAACCACAATTCCCGCCAACGTTGCTGTTGCAGCGGTTCGGTCATTCAGTATTCCTTATCCGTGTGCCTTCGGGTGGGGCGGAGAGTCAGTGATATGACTTAGCAAAGAACTAATTCACTGTGGTCGGGCTAGTTGCTAGAGGTTTCCTGTCGAGTGAAAGTAGATCACTGCCAGTTTCTTTGATTGTTACAAATATAAACAACTTCCAAAATTATGCAGTGGTGATAAAATAGATGTCTACAGCATGTGGCTCAAGTGTCTCTTTAACCTACAGAAGACGAGTTACTTCCGCTTTATCATGAATCCTTGAATTATAAGAATCTAACTATATATATTAGATCGATCCTCTGATTCTAATGAGTCTGTATGTCCTGAGGCTTCAATGTATTGAGTTACCAATATTCTTCCTTCAAAGATAAGAGAAATGCTCTACCCACTTCCCACAGAAACCACAACTGTAACTCATGTCCTAAAGAATTGAAATATAAAAGAGAATTTATTTTAACCAATGGCTATTAGAAAAATTTGTATAAGGAAATTAATTCAACTTTTGGTCAATCCCTTTTTTTAGGGCGAGCCATTCTCTCTCTTGTCAAGCCTCTTGTTTTAAATTAATCCCACTTAATGAATGAATGGAGTAGGATGAAAATTTCGCTAAGCTATTATGTAATTTAGGGTTACAGACATACTTTATTTCAACGGCGTTTTTGGCGCTTTAGTATCAAAACGATTATGCGCATTAAAACTACAGTTACTACGAATTCTTCCTAAAGTTCTTCTACGTTTATAAATAGGGTATATTTGTTTTGATTTGAAGAATTTCATTGAAATTTTAAATCTAAAAATACATCAAACCAATTCTGTATTCTGCTATCACTTAGGAAAACTTCAGTTTCCTATTCTCTTCTTCTATGTATATGTAGTCAATGTATAAATGGTTCTTAATTTTTTTTTGTTTATGAATGAGATGGTGGATACTTTTATTGCCGAAAGAAATCTTTGCACAAGAAAATCTTTTGTGAGGCGGCGATTTCTCTCAATAGTGTTTGGTGCCAAATATTTATTCTACAGACATGTTAAAATAATTCTTAAGAACGGTCACTTGAGTTCCGTCATTTCAGCTTTCAGGAAATCCGCAGTTTTTATCTCCTTCATTTTTGTTAAGGGAAAGCAGTGTAGTATATACACTCAAAAAGTCATTTCAAGAACGTAATTCTATGAGAAATTATTCTTTTCCCAATGAGAATAAAAATGTAGCTATTGGTCTATGCCGAGTTGTGAGATTCCAGCGGTTATGGGTAGCAACCACTAAGCAAAACGCCATGTTTACTGTAAGCTTAGTCTTCTGGACTCTAAACAATGTCCAAACATGTTTATTTTTCAAATGAGGACTGTAACATCAATATGATAACTGAAAACCGTTAAGAATGGTTTCCAAACTCTTAACTGAAGAGAAAAACAGTTAGACAAAATCATTAATCATTAGCCCAAAAGCTTTCGGTTCAACTTATGACATTAGAATAGAGAAAGCCATTACCAAAAAACAGGAGTATAGTAGAAGACTGTACTATGAATAAAAAATAAATGCATATGTGTGTGTGTGTGCGAGTGTGTTCGCGCTCTATAGATCAGACTTTTAGACCAACAGCTACCAAATTTGGCATTTGTATATCTTGAAGGATGAAAACGTGCATCTTTTATTTTGAAAGTTTTACCAAAATTTTAATTAAAAGTGAAACTGAATTTTGTCGTTTTTCCGAATTAACTTCCGAATATATATTTACATCCGTTGAAAATTTAAATAATCTTAATGATACTAGTTTTCCTTAATTTTGACAATTTTTGAGAGGAAAAAAAAAAAGCCTTGCTTTGTGTCTTCTAAATGCAAGCCATTTCATCATTATTATATCGAACATTTAATCATGTTACATTATTGGAAGATGAAGAAAGATTCTGTTTAATATCTGTATAATTTACAAGATGCATAAAGGAGTGAACTTACCATACAGTAAAATTTAAAAATATGTGCCACACAATTGCGTTTTTAACAGCGCCGTGATGGTTTCCGTTAGAAAAGTTCATGAACATAATGAAAGAAATATATGCAAGAAAAATAAAATAATAAATTTTTATTGTACGATAATTTGAAGGAATCAAGGACACTTATATCTAAATAATTTACTTGAAATTAAAAATTACCGAAATGCCGGGAAACTAGCTGATCGCCATAGGTGAGTAGAACAAAAAAGAAACAGCTGGAAAATGGTAAACCAGCTTTGATGGAATATAATATTGAATTTTATTTACTAATTCAACATTTCTAGTGAAGCTCTCAAAGAAGTCCTATATTCATGAAAGTGTTCAATGTAATAAGGATTTAGACATCCTTATTACATCCTTTAGATGTGGGTATTACATCTTTGACCGATTTTCAATATTATTATTTTTTTATTTGTTTCGTATAAAAGATGACAACTGTGTCGCGAATACTGATCTTAACTCTATTTGGTTTTACATTAATTACATATTTTAAGGGATTAAATATTTTCCATTTTAACATTTTTAATTATTTTTAAAGACCTTATACGGTGGTCAATGGTACATCATAGCGCTCTGCCATTGACTTGAATTCATTATAAAAACAAATAAAATTAGACAAATCATTTTAAATACATAAAAATGATGAGATTATTATTTTTGATTAGCTCTTAATATGCTAAGCATAAAAATCAGCTATGTACAAGAGTTCATAAATTTTTAAAGGCTAATTCCTTTTAGATATAGATATATTCATTTTGTTACTATTCACTGAATGAGGAAAATTTTTACTGAACTCTTTTTGTCACTTTTTCTTTTGAAACAGCAAAATTTCTTTAGTTTTATTTTTTTTAATTAATTTTTTTAATGTTTTTAGTTTGGGGTATCATTTGATTTCAATGCATGTAGGATTTTCTTTTCTTTTCCAGGCTGTCTCTGAAAATCTTTAATTTTATTTTTTGATTAATATTTACAAATTCTTAATATTCACCAAGCCTTAGGGAAAGGTCTCACATTTTCAATGGATATCACTGAGAAGATCAATTATGTATTTAGACAAACATAACTTTAAATCAAAATTTGTATTTATGAGCCTGTAATTGCTGCATCATGTTTGAGATCTATATGAATCATCAGCCTTTCAACTATAGATGAAGGCGGAAACTCATCATCAGTAAAACGTTTCTTATTAAAATGAACAAAATTTATAACCTTGTTCCCTCTCATGATATATTTGGAGTAATCGCATCATGATTTAACATCATCATACAAGTTTATTACAATCACTTGATGTTAACATCCAGTTGTTCATTGTCCAGTTATAATAAATTTTGAATCCCTGTCAAACGTATTATTCAATGATTGTTGTGAGAATGAAATAGAATAATCACAGAATTTTTTTGTCATTTCTATAACAGTAATGGTAAAATAAATTTTGTGATTATCAAGCCGTAACAATGCAAATCTTTGTGGAATTCGTCGGGTATGATCAATAAAGTGTCTTAAGTGATTGAAGAAAAGTAGTTTAATAAAGTAATCTAAAGATCAAAAAGTAATCTAAAAATTGAAAAGTTTTCTCGAAGGAGAAGAATTTTAGGCTAAAAGTAATCTAAAGATTAAATCTTTTAGAATTAAGATAACGAGTAATATCGTATATCAAATTTTCGATTGAAGAATGCTGAAAACCCAGAAATATTTTAATTAATTTTTCTCCCAAGAATAAACTTTTACCCGACAGAAATGAAAAGAGGAAATTTACTTCGAGTTTCTAAAACGTATTTACCTTCTTTCCTTGGTATTTTAAAATTGGAATTGAAATCTTTTGCGAAAGTCTATATGATCAAGGGTCAAATAGAGACGGTATATATTAATTACCATCTTCCTCACAAATTAAGAAAATAATCTTGGATAAAATATTTCTAATTTCTTCTAAATAAGAAATATTACATTTCTTACCTGATAAAAGAAATAACACATCATAGTGGTTAAATAAACAACATAGTACACTTTCATTTTTAAATATCTAGATAAGATTAGAAAATTCAAAAATTTCACAAAATAAAATTATATGCCAAATAAAATTATATATCACATGCATGCACTAACATTATTTCTTAATTGTACAAAAAAATTTATGAGGCAAAACATTGTTTTTAATGTTTATTTTTTGATAGTTTCATGAATAAACACATTGATAGAATTCCACTAAGTATTTCTTTAAAATAACGAGTTAAATTAAGTAATGTGTAATTAATTTTTGAACTAAGTTGAAAAGCATTCACATTTTGACTTCCATTCCAGAACAGATAGAAGGGGCCAAAAGTATAATTGAGCGAAAGTGCAACTTTCTCCCTTAGAATAAATATTAATGTTAGTCATAAATCTTGATGTTTTACGGTAAGATGAATAAAACAAAGATGAAGTTTTTTTTTATTATTAAGTGTTTTTTTTTATTATTATTTGGACCAAATTGAAACAAAATAATTTATGGCTGGGGAAGGAGGAGGACAGATTTTTAAAAAAAATTCACAAAAAAATCCCCCCCCTCATAACTAGGATATCTGGTTGCAGTTCAGATGTCTGTAGAGGATAAAAATAACGGAAACTGTATCAAATAAAATGTATCTTGCCATCATCAGCTCATGCTCTGAATCCTTGTATAAAGTATGTCTAGTCATTGATAAGACCATTCACCTGTTGCAACATCATTATTGTACCTATACTTGAAATGAAAACTTGCTCATACTGTAGCTTTTTATTTTATATTCATGTGCCATTCCACCCATTCCTTTCCGATGGAATCATGAACTGGCGAATTTCAGCAACATCGACTGTAAGCAGTGCAGTTTTTGAAGCCCTTTATTTTAATAAAATAGTCTGCTCTGTTTCTCATTTTAAAGCATTTTTAAGATAATGATTCATTTTAGGCTATTTTTTAAATGCATATGTTACTATTTATTATAACTACGGACCATCCATATTTATATCTTAGAACTTTAAATGAGCAATTCTTATATATATAAATTTATTGCGCGTATGTTGGAAATAGTTCTAACGATTTGGATTAAATTTTATATTTAGTTAAGGCTTTGCTTTTTAAGTTTATCTATATAGGCATCTTTCCTGAAAAAATGTGATCTTGCACACAAAAACAACTATAGGTTTTTTTTATATAACTATTAGAGCCTTTTCCTGTTTGCTCTCTTGCTAACAGTGTCATACAGCGCCATCTCGTAAATTTTTGTGGTATTTGCATTGTTAGCATAGCAGGATAACCTACTGGTACTTCAAAATTTTGCGAGAGGGCGCTGATGGATGTGAGACGAGGTAAGACTGAAAAATATCCTTATGTAATAAGTATGTGATTCGCATCTAAATATTTGCTAAGAAAAAACACGATTTGACATAAATGACTGCCGAACGAATCTCCGTCTCCCAGATATCACACTATTATTTAAGCAAATGTTCGGTTTTTATGAACATAATCGTAACTAAGTGAATGTAATAAAATTAATAATAATCTAAACTTGCCAAAATGTTAATACTTTTCTAGTATTTCATACCATCATGCCACTAGTTTCAGGTGATCTGTAAGAATCCAATAACCCTAGATCTTGTTTGCCTTATCAAAAATCCGCCATGGAACCCAAACTTTCATAGGTCTTGCAGGACTCCCAATTTAATATTTTGTGTTCCAATATTACTTAATGAGCCTTGCAATGAAAAACATGTCTTTGTAATGCACAATGCAACAATAAAATAATTTTAATATTTTATTGTATATGTATTTGATGATTTATAAATATATTTCCATCCTTAATTGTTTTTGTCCGAAATAAGACAACATTTACAAGTAAAACTGTGTTAGAAGAAGGGGGAAAAAATCGATTCTGATGTTTTTCCAAGTTGAAAATAAACGCTCATTAAAAAAAAAAGCGCATTTTTGAAAACCCCCTTCGAACGTTTTAATTGCATTCGCTATATGCTGAAAAAGCAAGTCCCGTAATGATGGTTTTGAAACACACAATTTTGGTGGCATCATTAACGTTTCATGCTAGCATTCTTTCTCATTACTCTCGAGATGAGTTCTATTGGCGCCGAATCGGCTTTTGATCATTTCAGGAAATGTACAGCTATTGCAATTAATGCTACGCGGTGCCGTTCGAATCAAATTGGGTAAACAGGAAATGAATATTGAGACAGAATAATTATTCCGTAAAAGCAAAATCATCGTTCAGAAATCCAACGGTAATTTTTATTATCCGCCTAAGGACTTCGGTCTCGAATAAATGGTATTTCGAATCTAATGAAGCATTTACGTTATTTGAGGTTTCTTTTTTGGTGCTGTTACAAACGTTAGTAACATTCAAAATCTTGCTCAGCACTATTTCTTGAACTTTTAGGAATGACTGTTGCATAGATAGAATGTAGCAGGTAAGGTATAGAATGGGCAGGTATCCACTTGTGTAGAAATGAAAGATATTTGTAAAATACTAGATTCTTATGCAAACTTTAGGCACCGGTTAAAGTTTCTACGTTTAGTGTCAATTAGATAATGCTAAATGTACTTATTTTTACAAGGATTTCTTTGAATGTTATGCTTTTATTGTTTCATTTTAGCACTATTTTCAAATCATTAACCAAATGTTAGAGTAGTTTGCTCTAATTTCAAGTATATTTTTATGCTCATGTTATCAATCACTTTGTGGTAATGCTGGCATTTACAGAAATAAGTTTAAACAAAAGAAATTTTTTCTCCAAACTTTTTTTTAGATGTAAAGAACTAAGGCTATATATCATCAATACACATCTTTACATATTTTTAGAGTTTTTCCTATAAACCTCTCATTTCAGCATGTGCCATAGCTGCGGGCCAGTATATTATATATCTTACAAGATAAGGCTAATAAGTGTGCATCATTTCAGAAGTTCGCAATATATGTGATAAAACAATAATTACCATGACCTATTAATACCGCTTACTTTGCGGGTGAAGCATGCGTTGTCAACTTAAATTTCATATGATGTAGATAAGATTATTAAGAGACATCTGATAAGCAAAATCCTAGATATCCTCTCGGGACAAAGATCTTAGTGGAGAACCAAAACCATAACCTTAAATGTGTGGGAGATTAGATGTACCACATGTTTAGCTAATCTTTCTTGTCAAGGCTTAGCAGCAATAAACCTGTTCATCAGGCATATCGTGTTGCAATTGAACAAGGAAGTAACATGTCTATATATTGACATGAAATTCATCGATTAACAACTCGGGAAAAGTGAAATCTTAATCGATTGTTAAAAATATTTGAAACTCATACGTAAAACTTACAGAAATCTACTGCATTAGCATTTTTACTGTAAGGAGGAGTAAAATCATTTTTATCTATAAAGACAAAGAGAAATAATATATAATACAATACAGATATATTGTGTATTCAAAAGTAAAATTCTGTTAGTACAGCATATGTACCATTCGTAAGGAATTACAAAGAACACTTACAAAAAGAATAAGGAATTCAGAGTGAATTCTTTAGAGATAATGGCGCAGCAAATACGTCATCCCAGTTAAAAAAATACCCTAGCACACTATATATACCATCTGTAATAGGAAACTAATAATCCTTTCCTTTTATATAATCTGAAACAAATATAATGAAACGAGTTGATTCTTTATAGATTATAAGTGCGACGCGCATATGTATTATTCTCTATTCCCCGTAAAGTAAGAAACTGCTGATGCAGCATTTTAATTCACCCTATAGAATCATAAAATTTACTGGCAAGCATTCGTACCACCCTTAGGGGAAAAACAAAGAAAACTTTTTGATCGGAGGATATACGGATTAGCTTCATGAGGAAACTGAAGGAATAGAAACTGAGCCAGCCTAAAAGTAGAAATAAATGTTAATATAGCATTTGGAATGCCAGTAAAAAGCCTAGAAATCGAAAAATATAAGGGAATATCATTAAAATTATTTTATTAATTGAGGATACTTAAAGGATTTAATTGAATGGTTTAGATTCCCGTAAGTTCCTTAAAAGTAAGAAGCTGCTGATACAGCATTTGAATCAGCCCTATGCAATCATAAAATTTACTGGTACATATTCGTACCACTATAGGAAAAAACAAAGAAAGTCTTCCAATTAGAGGATATACAAATTAGTTTTCTTAGAAAAAATGACCTGAAGGAATAGAAACTGAGCATATGTACCAGCTTGAAATCAGAAGTAAATAATATGCTGCTATGGCATTTGTAAAGCCTATAAATAAATAAAATTTACTGGTACATATTTGCATCACCATTGAGGGAAAAATGTTCACCAATCAGAGGATATACGGATTAATTTCACAAGGAAAAATGACATGCTGAAGGAATAGAAACTAAGCATATGTACCAGCTGAAAGAAGAAGTAAATAATATGCTGCTATGATATTTGTAAAGCTTATAAAGAAATCATAAAATAAACAATAAGGCAAACAATCATTAAAATGGTTTTATTAATTGAAGATATTTAAAGAAATATTGAATTGAATGATTTAGCTTCCAGGAAGTTATATTTATTTGTACATTTATTTATCCGTGACCCGAATAAGCTAGGGTGACTTTCGATCTGCAAGGAAAGATGCGCACTTTGGACTCGGCCCATGCAGGCGGGCAGAAAATGGAATGGACAAGAGGCGCGCATTTAAGTAATGCAGTGCTGTCCCGGCATGGCGGGCTGGAAGTTGTTACGAAGCAAGAGATAAGCATTCTGAAGGCTGACGAGATTATGCAAAATTTAAAGACTATCCGCACTGCCCTGGACTTAACGAGATGGTCTGGACGTAGCCTCCAATTAGCAGACACATTCGTGCCGAGCCTAATGAATGCAATATTGGGATTGACCAGGAGTTTAGCGCTTCTTGGCTGGATTTGCGCCAAAGCGGACATTCGATGTAAATGCTAATTAATGATTCCGCGAGGTCAAGTTTTACGGATAAGGTGTTCCTCGGGCGAGAAGGCGTAAAAGGGAAGGGGGGATCCTGATAAATTAAGGGCAGCGCAAAGCGGCACTAAATCATTTAGGCACTTTTGATTCGACGTCCAAGAACGAGTCGTCTAATAAATTGTTGAATCTGGAGATTGAAACCGAAACCGGCAGACCCCCTTTTCCGGGAATTATTATTTAACGCTAAATGCCAGCGCTGATGGAGAGAAAGTGTGATTGGCCGTTAAATTGTCATTCTGACTTAAATATGATTCTGGAATAATTTTCCTTCGAAGTATAAATAGTCTGTGGATTTCTTGGCCTTAATGAATGGCCTTTAACTATTAAACTTGTGTTAAATCGCATTAAAAGGGTTGATGGGGATTGATTGATTAGTAAACATTACATTCATGAGAAATGTTTGCTATTATATTTTCATGTATGAAAATCAGAAATAATCACTTTCATAATCAGTATGCTATGTTCTACATCGAATTACAGAGTTTATGATATTTAAATCTGCAATTTATTCAGAATAGCAGTTATAAATTAAAAGTGAAAATTAATCTCGATACGAATAAATATTTTATTTCTCTTCACTTACTTCGTCATAAAAACCAACATAATTATCTGAAGTAAGATATGCAATCTAATTAGTTTATATGAATTTGTATGTTCATCAAGGAATTAACAAATATTGCACAGTATAGATATATTCATGTTAATAATATTCGGAATTTGTAGTTATATTTAATAATGTATAGGGTTTTAATGTTGAGAAGAGAATTCAATATTACGATCAAATTTGGACATTTTAACAAGATAACATTCTTAGGTTGACATCCTTTCCGTAAACTGCATGAATCAAAATTCGTTTAGAATAACAACATGAATCGTGAAACGCAGAATATGGGGAACATGAGAGCATCATTGGACCTCAGATTATTAAATTTGCCACGTAATTACTTCTTTGACAGTTGTTTTTCACTAAGAAATCCCTTTTCAGAAATTTTATTTAATTTTTAATTAGCAAAACTCAAATCGACAAACAGTTAATGCTTTCAGTAAACAAAGCAATTTTTCTTCCTTTGAGACTAATCTAGAGAAAATTTGATTTATCTATAAATTATTTTACTCCTCTTTCCCATTGTATCATGGCATGTACCCTGATAAAAGTGACTTCTTATTAGGAAAAACAAGTGTAAGTAATTTATGTTAAGTAAAAAACATTGTCTTCCAAAGATATGAAAAAGGCAAAAGTAGACTTTCCACTTAAATAAAATTTTCAACGATATTTCTTAGTCTTAATATTACGATTAATCGTTTTCTTGAGATTGGTATACATATTACACCAGTGTAATTCTTACTTTTGCTTACAGGATGAAACAATTACTACACCAGAAAAAAAAAGATTCCGATTCTCTTCCACATATGAGCCAAAACGTCTTGCCTTATTTATTTGAATCATCCCTTGCCTTTTATTTGAATGATCCTATCGTATCTCCTTAAGCAACCCACGTGTGAGGGAAAATTTAATTGCTAAAGATGCAATGAAAAGAAAAACAAGAGTAATCATCAAAGATAATAAGCGCTTACCATGTGTACTTAGAAATAAAGAAATGTATTTTTCTATTTTTTCATTAAAATTTCCATCGTGAAATGTTTTCGAGTTAGGACTCTTTTGAACTCGTGTATATGAATTTCTTCATAAATTATACTGGAACAATAATGATTACCATCGTTTGCTTATCTTATAGTGTGGACACACACATGTAAGGCACACACATATAATTGGTGCAAATTAGTTTTTCACCTTCGCAAAATTAATATTTTTTAACCTTCTGAATTCAAATTTCACTTTTACTTCTGAGCTGTGCGGGTTTCTGTCTTTTCCCACACTTCTAGGGGTCTAACTTTTGTAATTTAATCTGTTCAGCGGGAAGCTACAGTAACAAGTGAAAATGACTTTACATTAAATACTTGATTAACTAAATTTCGGTATATCTTTTCCTCGAAGATAAGTACTTTTTCATGATCTATTTTCTGTTTTTACCACAATTTGATATAATGGCATTCGAATTTTACAATGAATTTTTAAAAACTTCTAAAAATTGAACCTATAACCTAATGAAAGTTAATACTAAAACCGATTTTAAAAGAGCATCACTTTTCATTTTATAATATATATTTTTCCACGAAATTTGAATTTATTTCTCTGAAACTACACTAAAATCACTGTTTATTGCTAATGATTCATACTAAATATGTTTCCATTAATTTTAACACAAATTCCATCTTTACTCATTTTACGAGGTTTCTGCTATCAAGCCACAATAACATGAAAACTAACAGATTTTTAATAGCTAATTAAATGATATTCATTTCAATGTTCAATATTTTATTGATTTATACATGAAATTATTTACAAATTTATTTTATTAATAAAGGTTCTCAATTTTGATAAAGTCCTATTTCAATTTATTTCTTATACTGAAATAAACAAGAAAAGCGAGTTTAGTTGGCAAAAAATACTTATTTAGAGGAGTGTTAAACACTCAAGAGGACAATGTATATGCAACGAAGATTTTGTGAAATCCTCCAAACATTAAATACAGGTCTGGTACCTCAGCAGTGATGTACAAGTGCACCTGGCTTTAACTACATCTTTAACTAGAAAAATGGAAACATCCAGAAATGTCTTTATTACTTTAAGCTAACTAAGGCCTTCTATGTCCATGTATGATGTTTCGAAATTTATGCAGCTTTATTTAAATTGGTTTATTTTAATATAATTGATGCAATTTTAGATCTTACTAAAACATTTCAACTAGCCTATATGTATTTTCACTGGGGCTGTGAGCAAGATAATACATTTCCAGAAATAAATAATAAACATTTTCAAAAATAAACACGTCTTTACAAATAAATATTGTAAGAAATATATGTAAAAAATAATCGTAAGATATACTTACAAGACAATATGGTTTTTAGATAGCATTTCCTTTTAGAAGAAATGTTGAAAATGTTTGTCCTAAATTAATTTAATTTGGTTTACTTTTTGTTCAATGAAGTGGCTTCGTCAGCCATGTTTGATCATTCTCAATTTGAAAGGCTACAGATTCCATCACTTTTTGAACATATATTTTTCACTCAATTAATTAATAAATAATTACTTAAAGAATAGTTTTAGCCTTAAGAAATATAATACAAAACTTATTTATAGCTAATTGATTACTTGACGAGTATACTCAACCAGATTTTGTTTAGTATTCGAGATTTCACTTCACTTTTCACTTCAAAAGTAACGAGAATCATTAAATTTTTATTTTCTTATGCGCAACTTCAAAACTGCAAGAGAACTAATTTTTAAACACACTGTAACTTTTACAAATTTTATTTTGAGATATTTGCTTTAAAATTCAATGATTCATAGTTGAAATATAATGAACTGTAGTGAAAAGGCAAAACCTCTGGAAAGAAAGAACATTAGGACTGCTACGATTCATATAATGTTATTTATATATAATATTATATTCATATAATGATGTTATATTCATATAATGTTATATTCATATACTGATGTTATATTCATATAATGATGTTATATTCATATAATGTTATATTCATATAATGATGTTATATTCATATAATGTTATATTCATATAATGTTATATTCATATAATGTTATATTCATATACTGATGTTATATTCATATAATGTTATATTCATATAATAATAATCAGATCAGCTATCTAATTATCTGACCCCTTAATATATTCCCTATCTCTTAACTATTACAGAGAAGGGTTCATCTAAATCGAAAGATGGTTCAGCATAATTAAATAGAAGATGCGAAACATAGGTGGCAATCGATGTGCTTAGGGAATCTATGATTTTCGTTGAAAAATGCTTGTTATGGACTGGTACCTCTTGTTTTTATAATCTATTCATTGATTCTAATTTTTTAAAAATAGGATTATTACAAAACAAAACCATGCCTTAACTTCCATCATTTATTTATCTAATCAACCCAGAAGTATGTTGTATTCCAGTTCGCCAGAGGGACATAGGAAATCCTGATGGTCCGATGATCAATTCTTGTTTTCATGACCTGAAGATTCTAGGTTCGAAACCTTATTCCATTCAAGAATACCGTACAAGCAAGTCTGGTTCATGTTAAATATGTCGGGGATAAATGGTTTCTGGGATGTAGGAGTTTCGAGAGAGGCACGACGGCTTTGAAATCGTTCTTATCACCTGTCCGCTCTAAAATAGCCTTACTTTTTGTTTGAAAATGGGACGGATTTAGTTAGTCTAGTTTATATAACTATACTAAACTAAACTGAACTGTAACCATGAGCTCCAGTGCATTCCTTTTCGGTAAAAGCATTGTTTGAATGGTTGTGATGACCAATCAATGATAATTATATGCACAATGTTTTAATGCATGCAACCGTAAAAGAAGAAATCACCAATCATAAAATCTGGATATTTTCGCCATAAAAAAGGGGCGCATTTCTATCATCACATCAAGTTATTGACATAGTGGCTAGTCATGTCACGGCTATGTTATCAAACTATAATATGACTAACTCAGCATTTCTTTCTTCACTAATAATAAAGATAAATTAATGTACGTTGACTCTCTCTCTCTCTCTTTTTTAAAAATCAGCCAGTCACCCCGTTATCACAGAACTAAGCAGTGTAAACAAGAATTTTTGTGACTGGCTGTTACGCTCATTAACTATCCAACTTTTGCTTCAGAAAACAATGGCCAACAAAAGCTCAAAGAATCTTCAAACTGTTGGTAAAACACTAGAAATATATATATATAGTTTGAAGGATAAAAACGTGCACCTAGGAGCATTCAAAACTTTTCATTTTCAATGTACCAATATTTTTGCAACATAAATTCTTGTATATTTTTAATCAATTAAAAAAATTAGAATAGCTGACATTTAAATCGTTCTTATAGTTGCTACAAGTATTTCAGCCTGTCTTTTTTCCCTTGTTGATGATCAATGTATGAAGATTCAACTTATCTTTCCACTTTAGGTAGGCTAAAGTAAACAGCATGGTTTTGACGAAATTTATGAAGTCTTATTATAATTGCAATTGAAGATCAAAATCAAACAATGGTAAAATTTTTTAAAGGATGTCCATTTTAAAGATGCGCTATTCTTTCTAGTAATATAATTGGATGCATGAAAATATATATAAAGGGTTAGGCAAATATATAACATAATGAATAGACTTAGTGTACAGCTTCTCAAATAGTGGGAATTATGTCTATCAAAATATGAAGTTAAGAATATTTTGCCATTTTAGTCAAACGCTCATTAGTTACGAAAGTCAAGATTTTAATAACTATAATAATATCCATTTTTATCTTAGTATTTTATTATAATTAATCAATTAACGTCAAATATATTCGCTTTGTTCATCATTGATTTAGTTTTGTTCACCTGTCTCAGAACCATGATGTAATTAGTACATGCACGAGTGGAATTTGTAGAACGTTTTAGTATCGCATAAAACGTTCGTTGTATACTATTCTTTAGTAGTATGCGAAAAATACAGTACAACGAAAAATTATTCGACCAAAATTATCGACCAAAAAATTCAAACCTCGAGATTCTGATGAATTTTCACCTTTTGGACTTCCCTAGCCTGAAAAAACATATTTTTGTCATTATATGTTTTTGTATGTTCCGCTGTTTATCCATCTGTTTGTAAATATAATAACTCAAAAATGCATTTATCTAGAGAGGTAATACTTGATCTGAAATTTTAACATTAAATTTCTTGAATTTTATCAAATATTTAGATGGAATACTTTGAAGAGAAATCTGCCCTTTCGTATGAATATGCCCGCGATATCAAAAACTCAAATAGCGATATGAATGATACTTGGTATAAAATTTTTTCATCAGAATTGAAGATGTGTATTGAATTTTGGATCAAATTTGTCAAAGGGACGTCAACTTGTTGGTCTTTACACTCAAATGCACGTAAATGAAAGGGATAGCTCAAAATTCCAACGACTTACATATATAAAATTTTATATATTGTCTTGTGACCAAATTATTGTCATAATCGTAAATCATAAAATAAAATATAAACATAAAGAATAAAATTTTTCTCTATGTACTTATACTGTATAATGTGAAATATAAAACACTGTAACGTACTATAAAGAAAAATACAACTTAAAATTGTTCTTTTTTATTTTGAAATTTATTTAGCAATGCTTATGGTCATAGGTGGAGAAGAGAGTATATAAATAGTTCAAATGATTTTTGAACTTGCAAAGAACGGAGAATTTCACTTTGGTTGACTGAATATTCAATAATCTCTTCCACCTTTAAGACTATTTGGCATTCTTTTATCATCTTTGTTAGTAAATAATCGCATTCTGCAGTTCACTGTTCCAATGCGCAACCCCATCTTTCTTTAAATCCATTTCCCTTCCACCCTAATTCCATTATTACACCAGCAAGCCGTCAAATTCACCAATTAAATTACACAGAGGAATATGCGCAAAATATTTGGGGCACATAAAATCAAATTAATCATTACCACAGCGCTTTGTGCATCTCGTTAGTACAGTTGCAGTTGCGAATGCAACTCTTTCGCAGGCCCGGGAAATAAAATGATACATGGCTAGGATGGCGCGTGCCGTTCTTCAAATAAGAATACTTTTTTTGCGGCACCTTGGACTCATCCAAGAAGAGGCAGCGTTGCGCAATGTTGTGCTCGCGTAAGGCTTCATCTCGTTGATGGGTGTTCACCAATTAAAATGGCCGCAGACTTCGCTCGTGATTAAGTGCGGCTCATTCCACTGGGCCAGCTGGGCCACATCTACGAGAGTCAGGGGACCAGCTGCTCATTTCACTATGATCATTTGAGATAGTCGAGTTGATTGCATGGTATTCTGAGTGTAGACTTATTGGCTGAATTGATCATCATCTTGGTTTTTTTTCCATCTGTTTCGTTAGAGTAGAATGTGTTTCTTTTATAAAGATTATTTGAATTGTAATGATTACAGTTTAAAAGTAGCAGCTGATAAATAGCGGCTGTTATTGACCAATGGTTTATTTGTTCACTCAATTTACAGAAGTCTTATTTTGACTTTTTCGTATAAAGAGTTGTATTGTAATTGTCAAAAAATTTGTCCTCAAGATTTTGACGAATCTCCACGTTTCAGACCTGCCGGAGTACGGAAAAGACGTTTATGGAATTATGCCTGTATGTCTATCAATATCTCTAAACACTATAATTAGATAAAAAATCTAATTAAATCAGAATGTATTTCAATTTAAAGAAAAAGCCTTATTTTTACTTTCTTCATAACAGCGAAAATATTATAACCGTCGAAAAATTCTTCATAGCAGTTTTGACGAATCTCCAATTTTCAGATCTTCCAGAATCCAAAAAAACTCTTTTATGGAATTCTAACTATCTTTCGCTATCTATGAACACTGTAAGTCAAAATAACGTTGAGCAAGACAAATGAATGTTGATATATGTATTTACATCAAATTTATAGATTTCACCCAAATTTTGAACAAAACTCAATCCCAGAAAGTTTGTCTATTTATCTGTTCGAGTGCGAGAAAACAACCATAAAATATAAAGAGATCGATGAATTAAATTTGGTACATAGTTTTAAAAGCTAATATGTAGATACGTATCAAATTTTGAATCAATAAATGATCAGGTTAATCAACCGTGAATTTATAAGTTCGAATTACGTAAATGAGTAAATTTACAAAACTAACAATTTCGATAAACGAAACTTGATATGTGATCTTAATCATCATTCTGCATCAAGTTTCTGTTTTAACCTTTTGAAAAAAAAATGCATTCAAAATGTACGCTCTTTTATTTAACTATTCCAATAAGCACAAAATACTTATAAATATGAGTTTGGAAATAAAAATCTGAAAATTCATGGCCTTGTTCGAAGTTTACAATTTGTATGTTGGTGAAAGAAACATAATACCTTTATTAAGAAATAGGCAAGAAGATTAAGGAGAAACATTCCTATTGGTTGACTAAGGTAACCATATTTTCTGATCTTCTACCCTTGATGCGTGTTAAAGTAGATAGTAAGAAAAAAATTCATTCAATAAATAGAAGAATTAAAAAAAATCGAAACAACGAATTTACAACGAAGAAACAAAGTAGCTAAAAGTCAATAAAGCGCATAAATAATTTTTATTCTATTTTCTGATTTAATTAGATGCATCCACACTGGTCTCCTTACAGTATCCATATTAACTGAGCAAAAGAAGTCGTGAAAAAGGCTAATTTTTTAAGAAACTAAATCTACATATTTTTAAAAAAAATATGAATTAGTTTAGTACAATGAATTCCAGCTCAGTGCAAATTCGAAGCACCTTTAAATTAGGGATAAAGAATCAAAATTTAGCATTGTCCCGGCTAATTCAAGATGTCTAGTCATTCCTTCAACGTCAGAATTTTTTAAGTCCTTGCTAAGATACAACATTTGCAAAAATATGAGCACTCTTAAGCTAGTAGGTATATTTATACAAGATTACAATCCATAACATATTCGTCTAGCGCCATTTGTAACGTTGGGCGAAATTTAAAAATATCCCTTTCGCCCATTTCATTTGCGTTATCATTGAATGCGGAAATCTCGACTTCTTTCGGCATCAGATAATTCAAAAAATTTTTTAATGTTAAAATGATTGATTTATCAGTATCTGAAGGAAACTAATCATGGATCAAAATTAGGTAAGGGATCGTAAACTTCGTGCTTTATTTCCATTATTTTATGCTGAATTGTAACAAAAGTCAATGAGCTGAGGTCTGAAGTTTTTATTATTTTATATTTATGTTGATCCATTATATTCTTACCTCGCGGATTAGTTAGAGCATTTAGCATTAATTATTATTTTTGATTGACATTGCATTTTTTTCTATAAGTGGATCGTTATTCATTTTTATCCATTTTAAATTATTAGTTTTGATTTGAGTGTTTGGGTTTTTTTAGTTAATAGATTGTCTGGCCTTTATTGCATACTTTTAATGCTTATATTTCTTTACATCTAAAGAACGATATAAACTATTTTATTTTTGAAGCTATCTGTTAATGCGTATAAGATTTTCTACTACAATTTTCATTAGTTAACTTGAAAAGATAATATTATTTACAGCCCACCTGTGTCCATCTAGACGAGCTCATCTTCTTGTCATATTTAAATAAAAGTGGCAAATCAGTGATAAAAAGTTTAAACAGGAAAATTAAAAGAATGTAAAAATATATTTAAATTAGATTCCAAAGAATAATTCTAAAAAAATACTATAATAATATTATAAGTCTGATTTAACTATTTTTAATTATATTTTTAAAATGTACTCCTAATTTTATAGTCGCGATAATATATACAGGCAGAAAAAAAACTCTTTTAATTTTGTCGCAAGGCGTGGTAATATAAATAAATAAATAAATAAAAGAACACTGAAAAGTACAGCTGTAAAATATACTACACATTATTATTATAATTTCTTAACATTAGAGAAATGGTATATGGAAATAAAACTCGTATCACTAAAAGGCTCATTTTTTGAAAATTTTATGGTAGCGTAAGAATTATTATTTTTTCACTTTAATATAATCTCATCTTCCCCAGTAGAAAACATATATTGTATAATATTGAACAATATTAACAATACTGTATAATATTGCACAGTATTATGCAACATACTTTGCTATCTGGATTATTGAAGGAAAACGTTAAAATTCTTATGTATTTTTAACTAAAAAAACATTCAAAATTTTAAAAAAATACTTTTTTGTGAACTTACTCTAACCAAGAAGTAATTATTTATCAAACTTAGTTATTCTAGGCTTAGCAGTGTTTATACAGCACATTGACTGAAAATAGTGTCGCCACTGCTCAAACTTAGATAATCCAAAATTGATTCCAGAAGTTGGTACTTGGTCACTGCGTCCATCGAAAAGCAGGCACTTGTTGAAAGATTTTTAAAGTGGCTATTTGTCACCTATTAATAGCTTCGCCTCTTACAAATAAGAATTTTTCGGAGTCTAATTATGAAATTAATACACCATTGTTAGGTAAAGTCTCTATTCATAATTTTTCTTCACACACAAAAAAAGAGTTTATTACTTGTTTCTACAGAAATCTCAAAACGGATATGATAACTCCAAAACGCACCAAGCTAAAACGATGAAATTTGATATGTGATTTTTTACTATAAATTTGTATATTGCTATCAAATTTTGGAAGAAATCCAAAATTAAGTGGAATTTGCTTCTCTGCCCGAGCACAGATGAACGCGATTTTTTTTTGTCGTATGACTATTTTAAGCCAGATTTTTGTGCAGTAGCTTCTGAGTGTAAAAACCCCTGAGCACCCGAGGGCAGAAGTCTGACTTCTGGCTCAAATAAAGATAGCACACATACACTCGCTTGCATAACCCTTTTTTACAGGGGGCTCATTCACGCACCTCATAGAGAGAAAACAACCATGCCCGAACCAAGACTCGAACCCGGGACGCCTAGATCACGGGGCAGATACGCTATCCCTGGGCCAGGACGCCGGCAGATGAAGGCGATAACTACAAAATGTAAAGGTTTAGATAAATAAAATTAAAGGGTCAGATTTAGTGTAGAATTAGTGTAGATTTAGTGCACACTAAAGTGTTGCTGTGTATCGATTTTTGAGTCAAATCTGTCAAGACTGTAAATTCTCGATATAGGACCTAATTTTTTGTGGATCTGTTCTTTCATACGCGTATAAATGCCCTCACTCAAATGAAATTTGATGATTGATCCCGTATTTAAAATTGCGATTCTGTATCAATTTTGGTTTCAATTAGTGAAAAAAAAAGACATTCAAAATACAAATATTGTTTTCATTACTGTGCCTACGACATATAAAACGCTTTTATAAGAAATTCTGAAAATAAAAATCAAATATGAGCAATCGTGGTATTCGTGGTCTTGCCTAACGTCCACAATTTTATATATGTGTGGAGAAGGGGGGGGGGACAGGACTAACAGCTTAGTTTCAGATTTTGCGAAAAAGTTTCAAGCAGAACAGTGGTTTCTACTTTTACCAAAACAAACTTTATATACTGTTTCAGTTTCAATTCCTATAATTTTGATTGACATTGCCGGAGTTATTTTAATTAATAAATCAAAAGATTATTTACTCTCAAATCCAATGTCTTTTTAAAACTTTAAATAAGAATGAAGGTAATTTTATTAAGAGAAATTTCTTAACTTTACTTTTAAGAAAAGTAATAAAGGACTTATAATTTTCATGGATTAATTTCACTGGAATTGGATTGCTTATTCCAGCCATTTTCCAAAGCTACAAGAAAATTTATGTTTGAATAATGCATATATCACATTACCACAGGATTCATAATATTTATTGTTATTGATAAACGCTTTTTTCTGAATGTTAACAGGAAGGAGAAATTTAAAAAGCGGTCAATCTGAAACCGTTCGGTAAAACGAAGGGTCTCCTCGAAGCAACCCCTTATAGCAAGATAGTACGGTCAGCCAAAGAGACATATCAGAGTTCTGCAAGAAGTACTTTGACACCTAAAACTACCAGAGTGTTACCCAGTATAGCCACCACCCTCTGTTACTCCAGATCTTCGGACCAATTGAAGTTACTCTTTTCGAATATTACTACCATGAATCGCTTTTCAAATTTAAATACTGCATCGTATTAGCAGATGTCATTGTGCTTCCTTCCAACACAGCTGGATGCTCTTTTCGGAATGTCGCTGTTGTAAAGCGAATCGGCATACCCTCCCAAATCCATATTTGAGTTTTACCAAAGACGGCATTTTAAAGGCTATATTCATCGATTTTTTATGTTCTTGGAGTAATAGAGATGATCTAGAAGCTAGACCATCTGGAATTAGTAATAACAATACTAAGGACGACTTACTTTGACACACACCTCGAAATCTTCTGAGAAAAGCTTGTTCCTCTGGCAGTATTTTAGAGAAAAGAAGATATCTGATTAACAAAAGATACAATAGGAATATAAGACTTATATAAAAAAAAATTGCATAAGAATTGCAAAATATTGTCATAATTTTTCTATTTTGGGACAAAGAAAGTTGATATCACATAATTTTGGCTAAATTATTTTAAAAGAAAACCATTCAGTTCTTCCATATTCATATTTAAATTAACTTTTTTTCATGTTTATAAAGATATGATCTCACGATTGAATTTTCCCCACCAAGTGAGAATTCTAAAAAATCTAGAATTTAGAAGTTTTTTGCAGTTGCATATTTCCAAAGACAATATAATATTTTAGTACTTTTAGAACTTAATTATCAGTTAACAATTAATTTAAACCTTGATTCCTTATGCAATGCAGTGAATTAGAGACAAAAAGAAACGACGAAAAGCTTATTACAGCCTATATAAGGAAGCTCCACTATAATAAATAATGTCTATTATAGTGAAGTCGATTATAGCTTTAAAAGTAAAAGATAAAAATTTTGAAAACATATTTTTATTACTGTGCTAAAAAGTTTAGAAAATAATTTTTGCCATAAACATGGCACATAAAAGAAAAATGTGGAGAGTGGGGATACTGAAAACAATATTACAAGAAAGTTAAATCGCAATGAATATCGTAAGAGAAAAACTTCCCATAAATTCATTAAAAAATGCATTTATTATAAGAGTGATTGCAATTTGTTCTACGTATTTAGAGTTTCATGCTTTTGGAATTAACTTCCAATTTTTGAAATTAAAAAAAAATTATTAATTTTCTGTTTTGAAAATTTAAATTCAAAAATTTAAATTTGATAATTTTTTTTTCGTACACCGTTAACGGAAGGTCGTTAGAAACATTATTATTATTATTTTATACGAATTAATTAACACCATCTTATATTTTCTTGACAATAAATTCTTTTTTAATGGCTTTCTGCGCCATGATCCGAAGATACCCAATTTCAGCTAACCTTCCAGATCGACTCTTTTCAGTGCTTATTTTCACAAGACCCGAATGTTTTCGCTAAAAATGAGAACCGCAACATTTTTGTACTTAAGTGTAAAATAATTACGCAGGCAGCACTTTTGCTGCCACCATCACCACACATTTTCACAGTTTCGAATATCGGTCATATTCCTCCCCCCCTCAAAATACATCCACCCCTTCCTGTTCACGTCACTCAAATCTCTCTTAACGAGCACCTTCCAAGCCACACCGACCCAACTTTGACACACGAAGCCAACTTCGCGATCTTGCCCTGATGCCTCATTAGCGTATTTGGCATGAGGGGGAGTCAGGTACCTCCAATTAACCTCACCACTAAATTCTCCACCCACCCCCGGATACTGCAGCATTTTTTTGCCGTCCCTCCCTTATTTATTTCCTCCTTTTTTCCCTCCACTCCTTTTCCTCCGACTGGTGGTACCGTGACCGGGCTGCTAATGAAGCAATTACAGGTCCATTGAAGGCGGAAGTCCACGACCCTTTAGCAGCACTTCCGTAAGACCCCTTCCAATTAACGTCTGGACAAAAGTGTGGAGGGGGGAGGAACAGCAATGGGTCGGATATCACCTCCCCCCCATCCAACCCAATGCTCACTTCTGGTCCTGTCCTTCATTGACTTCTAATGCTCTCGCCTTCTTTGCTACATAATTAGGCCTAACGAGACCAATAATAGAGACTGATTAGTGGCCAAGTGATAAGACTGGTTGTTATACCAAATTAAGAGCAGCGGCCGTAATGTTGCATTTTTTTTCCCACACTGCCTCCTCCACTTCTTACTTCTTTTCCATCCTTTTCCTCTTCTACTAATCTCCTCCTGAATTTTTTTTTACCACCCTCCACCACCTCTTCCCAAGTATTTTTTCTTCCCACCCCCCTTCTACTTCTTAAGTCCCATCCCCCCTTGCTCCCCCCCCACAGGTTTTAAGTGAGAATTTAAGAAGGTTTGTGGGGGGAATTGCCGCTTCATTAGAACATCGCAATTAAGGCGATGAAGACAGATGAAAATTAATAAGGTTCGGGGTCTTTAATTAAAGTTCGCTGGCAAGAAGGAAAGGGGGGTTGGGTGGATTTTTCCATTTGCTTAAATTAGTGTTTGAGCGGCGCCCCGGTCTTCTTTTCTTAGAGAGGCGAAGCAAACAGGGTGGTAGTGGTGCGACCCCCCTCTTTTGCCGAATATGAGCTTATCGATTGCTTAAAAAAGGATTAATTTTTGCGCCGTTTAATTTCGATAATGTGGGATGGACTCTCGGCATATCAACCGATCGATGGTATTTAAGGGCGCCGTAATAAAATAGCGCTTAGTATGAAAATAGCGAGCTTCACTTATATTAAGCATTCCGGTTACCATTTGGGGGGGGGGGGCTCATTTTCTTGGTTTCGGAGGTAGAAGTATTTGGCAAACAGACTGGAGAAAACGAAGAACGGGAAGCTTGAAAGGTTTTTTTTTAATGCTTTCCTATCACCTCAATATATTTTCGATTGGATAATTTTTATGCATTTATTGAGAATCATTTATGGGGTTTAATTTTTTTTCTCCCACGGAGGGTTATTGGAGTTATGGAGGGCAACGTATTTCTATGCCGAGAAGTTGATAATTATCGGAGTAGATGAGCATGCATAAGAGAGATGAGGAAAATCATAGCCAAGTTCGGTCCATTGGTAATTGATTATTTATAAATTATTGGTTTTGAAAGCAATTGATTTTAGTCACTGCTTAATAAAAGAAGTTTTTATTTGTGATTATGAAAATTGTGTTATCAGTATTGAATAAAATTTTTTTATATTAAATGACAAGAGTTTTAATGAAAAGAATGCAAAAAATGTTTTGTATTTATTTTATTGAATCACATAAACTTTAAAAAAATTATAAATGCTTTTTTCTACGATATTTATATTTCAGTATCTTATGCAGACATATATTTAGACTGACTGCAGAATTTTGAATCATATTCAGATTAATTAATAGGGAAATCTCTATAAACGTTTAAGCGATTGTTTCATCATAATTATTTTGAATAGAAAGTTTTTTTTTTTTTGAACTGAGAAATAAACCTAATTTTTCTTGACTACATTACAGACATTGCAATTAATCTTGCGTATGAAACGGCTAAGAATCCTTGTGTTGTAACAAGTTAAGATTGTTTGAATAAGTATTATAAATGGGAAAAATAATTACATGAAGTAAATTTATGTAAAAGAATTCAAAAATAATATTTTTTAATTTAGATTCATTTATAATTTAGTATTTTTTTAAAAAAAACGCCCAGATATGCAATTTTGTTTATTTAAGAATTTTATTTAAAATTTTTAATTGAAGAGTTTTATTTTTAATTGTAGAATTTTGTTTAGCATTTTACTTTAAATTAAAGAATTTTATTTAAAATTTTATTTTTAATTAAAAATTTTTATTTAGAATTTTATTTTTAATTAAATTTTTTTATTTAGAATTTTATTTTTAATTAATAATTTTATCTGGAATTTTATTTAGAATTGAAGAATATATTTAAAAGATTTTATTTCAATACTCCTTACTAAAATATAGTATTTAAATAACAACGAGTTGATATATTATATCAAATGTAAGTTAGATTTTAAAATTTCACTGAATATTGGAATTCCCCATAAAATCAATTCACCGCAGTAAACGAAATAAACGTAATCCCACAACATCAACTTATAAATGTTAGTAGCTTCTTATGCTGTGACATTTTATGGTATTCGTCTTTCCCCGCAAATGATCACCAAAAATATCAAATGAATGTAATCAATAATAATTTTATTCAGCTTTTTATAAATATTTGATAGACAGTGTCAAAATATAATTGTGTCACATGCTGTACGTAATATATTGTCGTTTAACAAGTAATGACAAATTTTTGAAGAGAGGTTAAAAATCCACAGAGTTTTTCACTACGAATATATATTCGATTTTTTTTCCATATACGTTATGACTATAAGATGGGGCACTATTCTCTATCTGTAGAATAATATATTATATAAATTGTAAAAAAATGAAATGTTTGAAATACTATTAAAAGCCGAAAGAGAGGAAAAAACAGAGATATTAATTTGGAAATATGTTACAAAAAGACTGATAAGGTTGTAAAAGTTAATTTTTTAATAAATCCAGTTTGATCTGATTGCAAAGGACTCTCATCAGAAGGAAGACTCCTGAATTATGCGAATGAAAATTTTCATTATGGTCTGGAAATCTTGAATCCCTGTTGGGTATGTTAAGGTTGCGATGTCGAATTAACTGCACTTCCACAACGGAACGTACTTTTTCTCGAAAGGGTTTGCACCTTGGCGGGGGATGGCAATTATTGTCAATTCTCAGATATGGAAACCCTCCGAGCTTATATTTATCTCTTCAGAATACTAGAAAATTATAGTAGAATGAAAATCTTATTGAATGATTCGAAAACAGATTTTACCGTTCTGTTGATTGATTTGAAAAATTATTCGAATTCCATGAACTTGTTTTAACTGATTTGCCTGTACATCATACGTGCAACGAAACATCGTATATATGAGTGTAGATCAAATATAAACAAATCAATTTCAAAAGATCTTTTCTGAAACTTTCCTTATCAATATCATTTATCCAATGTCATTTTTTATGTATCCTTCTTTAAAATTTTTTCCTTTATTTTAAGAATTCTTTTTATTTATCTCTTTTGATGAAAAGAAATCGTTAACGCATGAAGCCAACTGTTTAAGACTTCTACTCCCTCATTCAATGGAAATTCTTCTTTTTCTAACGGTTTTTTGAGAATTCCAAATAAGTGGTAATTCGAAAGTGTTAGAGCGCTTTTCTTTGAAGTTTCTTTAACTCATTAACTTTTTGTGTAGAGCATTTTCTAGACTGATATGCTCTATTAACCGGTCCCAGAAGTTTACAGTATTATACTGAATCTATGAAGAGAATCGATGTGTCTGATATCCTGTGAATCCCCAAAACCAGTGTTGAGAACTTTGTCCACAGGGAACATAATTTTTGGCTGTTAATGTTGTAAAATTGCTAAGTTCTTCATGACTATTTTAAGTATTTCGTGTCGTTAGCACAAGGAGCTTAAAAACGGTTGCAAAGAAAAAAAAATCTTCGACAAGTTGGCATAAAATAACCAAGTTCATTCTGTGCTAAAGATAGTGCTAAGTGCTTAAAAATTTAAGGTTTACTAATCGCTACAACATCGACGGAACCCATGTTTATTTATTGACATGTAAGCAAACACAATCATTTTGTGTCGAATTCTAACATTCTACCTTTTAAAATATTTTATAAACCTCAACCTTAATTATAATAAGCATTAATTAAATTTAAATATTTTGTATAAACAGCTCTCTTGCCCCATCATTTAGCACCTATATGTAAACTTGATCTTTCAAAAGGAAAAAATTGGGTAATTGTAATAAATTGCGTTTAAATTAGTTTTTGAAAAAATAACTAATATTTGAAAAACAGATATAAAGGAATAAGATTTATGTCACTAAAAAGCTAGTTTTCAAATTTTTCAAGATGGTATAAAAATATTTTTCTGCAATAATATTTTCTCGATTCATAAAGGAAAAACGTAAAATTATTTTACCACCATTTCAGCCTTTTTAGAAGGACGTAGTAACTTTGAATATCGCAATGGATTCTTTTAGGTATTAAGAAGCATTTGCATAGAATTATGTTTGATTTTGTTTTAAGGTATGGAATTGTATTACATTCAAACAAACATACAAACGAACATTACAACTTCTCTGCATACTTCGTGTACATGCATTGTGTTAAATGATAAATAAATAAACATGCGAAGAATAAAGCAATGCCTAACAATTATTTAAATTTAAAACAACATTCTGTGATTGCTATGGCAACTTGTAGTATTAAAATCGCCATTTACTAATTTAAATATCTCTTTTATGTTTGACTTTCCTTCACATTTAAACATAGATGTGGAATTCAATCATAGACCGTGTAACACAATATAAAAATTAAATTGTATTCATAAAAATCTCAAGTAAAAATCTATAGGCTTTTTAATGAATAGTAAAATGAAATTAATTTTTAATGTATTAAACTTATGTCAAACAATTAAACAGTTGAAAAAATGTAAAAATTAAGAGATGAATTAAATAGATATAAAAATAATATGGCAAATAAACGCCATGTTAGCAGTTAATTTCGGTTTCAGATATTTCATAGTCCAACCGGAAACTATTAAATTTTTTTATCATATACCCTTGTGTAATTTCGATCCAAGCAGAGAAAATATCTTCTGAAAATACATTGAATCAAGATTCCTCCAACCTTAGAAATGTATTTCATTTTACTGTAAAAAAAATTCCGATAAGAAATAAAAAAAATAATAATAAGCTTTAAGAAATCATTCTATATTTCCAAAGTTGAGAATGGTACATTACGCGGCCATGATGGATTTCTAATGATGCCACATCGGCAACGGAATTTCACTTGATAAATGTCGATTGTAGCGATACGAGAGCATTTACTGCTCCCCCTGTTACCCGCCTCCCTTACGAAAGAAATTCCCCATCGGTGGTTGGGAATTTTAATGTTTTGATGTCCACAACTCACGGTGAATTACCGAACATCCCTGTAGTATCCGAGGTATGCGACATTCTACAGGAAGCCTCCGACACGCTAGATTTGACATCATTGCTTCGAATCTTCTGGCAGAACTTTTTTTAGTGGGTTTTCTTCGTTCTTTTATGGATGTTTCAGTGCAGGAGAATTGATGAGACCGAATCATTACAGATTGCAGGTTCGTTAGGTTGTCCGGAATTATGATGGAGTTGCTGGGCTTAAGGGAAAATGATTGCGATACAACTATGACAGTAGATATTGAATCTGGCAGGGGAAGGACATAGTAGTCGCGGAGTTCATCATTAGTTGAATGTTTGTGATTGGTCAAAGCTCAAAGTTTTTATCTTTTGTTCCCTTTGGACGGTGTCTGGTTTCTTCCTACTTTAAAAAAAATTGTTTTACAGCCAATATCTTTGTTAGTTGGCTGAGCAGAACAAATTGCTACATCCACTTGTTAAAAAAGTTTTTCTCATGGAGTTTGATGATGGGAATTGTTTTTGTATATATATTTTATATAATAATTAATAAATTCTGCTCCTATGTTTCTTTTATTAGGTACACTCATTAATAAAGAAATAAATATAAGTTTGAAATATTGAATGCATAAAAAATACAAATAATTTATAATTTTAAAGTCGAACATTTCTGTATTATTAATGAAAAGTTTATTATTTTATGCTGAGGGTTTTTGCAAAAAGAATTGTGAACTTAAAAAAATTCAATTCATACTGTCTAAGTTTAATTAAAACTAAGACTAATATGTTTGTTACTAAGAAACATAAATTTACTATGGCAGGGAAATGAATATTTTTGAAATAGAGCAAAAAATTGGTGGGATTAAAAGTTTAAAGACAGTAAAAAAATTTTAAAGATAAAAGTTATTTTGAAAAAAAAATCGGGATCAGATTCATCGGATGGTTTATTAAAGATATTACCACAAAAATGAAATTCTGGATTCAACTTTTGAATAAGGTTTGGATATAATGTGGAAGGCAAAAAGGTAATTTAAAGAGAACTATTTAATATAAGAAGATAAAATAAAAATAAAAATTCTAATTAATTATTATTAAATTAGTGAAGGTCATAATATATAGAAAAACAATGTAGGAAACATTATAATATTTTAAAATTAATTAAAAATTTATAATAAAATAATTTTTTTGCTCTTTATTAAAAAAAAGCGCAATTGTAAATATTTTCTTTTCACTATTAGTCTTTTTTCCCTGTAATAAAGCGAATAAGTTGTATAAAGTTTCATGACTATTACCCATTTTCAGTTGAAAACAAAATTTTTCAAGACTTCATACGAATTCAAAATTTTCTTTATTCCTCATAAGTACCCGAGTATCAGAAAACAGAAACAATCAACCAGTTGCTTAAGAAGATAAAATTTAAGTGTAATTGTTTTCGGAAAATTGAAAGAAAAATATTTCAATTACAATCCTTCTCTGTATGATCTTTATTTATAGATATAGAAAAATTTGTATGTAGCAAAACTGTAAGCAGCTAACTTTTCTATGATAAAAAATTAATTGATTATATGATCTATACAAAAAATGCTACACAAAAAGCATTAAGTTCGTTCTTAAATTCGTTCTAAATCTCACCATATTTCTCAGTTATAATATATTTATACTCTGTGAATGAGGGATAGATATAAAAACATAGTTTCAAAAATTGCTGATTGGGTATGGAAAATTCAAAATCATCAAAATTTTGAAGATCATTTTTTTCTATGTACCTTGTTTCATATTTAATTTGTGTATGGTGATTTTAAATAACATTTAAAGAAGTTCTTGCATGAACAGGCAAAATTAATTCTTATCACATGTCTCATGCCAAATTCAATGACGCAAATTCAAATAAGAAAATTGCAGTGTTTTTAAATCTTTAGTTCCCAAGTAAATTTTAAAATCTCGAGATTCATAATAAAATTGGATTTTTTAATACTCTCAACTATTTACAAATATTAGTATTAAACGTTGAAATAAGAATGAATAATAAAAATGCCTAAATATAAGAAATTTTAAAACAAAAATGCGTGAAATTGACTACCTTCATTAAAAAGTTTAGTCATGGTTGCTAGAATGTGGCCTGCTGAATTTCTGGAATGACAGAGATCTCTGCTTTGATGAAGCATAGATTCTAACTTTGACGAGAAACGATGGCAATGAAAAATCTTAGCGTCTGCAATAAGCTTATCTGCAAAAACAGATTTGTCAGCAAACATTGACATACGACACTTCAGCGTCAGTATCCCTCGTCAATGACCTTCAGAACACTGAAACAGTGAACATCTGTCAATAAAAGTTCGACAACAGCGCAAACATTTAGACACTACGATGGGAAAAAAGTAAACTGTTCAGTCCATGGAAATAATTATAGTAAAGGAGTATAGTTGTGGTAATTCTAGGAGTTGTGGTAATTCTAGGAGTCGTGGTAATTCGAAAACGGTTATTATTAAAACATTACTTCTTCTGCAAGTTATTAACTACTTCAAGTGTCCAGCATGGCAGAATATGCTTACAATGCAGAAACCAGATGCCAATGTATGCAAACACGTCAGGCACTGACTTTAAGTGCATATAAGTTTCTCAGCGTCGCTAAGTCTTGTCTATAGGTGATTATCTGTCACCAGATAGAACAAATGCCCATCTGATAATATCTATACTTATAATAAAGCTCAATGTGTGTGTGTGTGTGTTGGCGCTCTACAGGCCAGACCATTCAACCTACAGTTACAAAATTTGGCACGTGTATACCTTGGAGGCCGGGAATGTGCACCCGGGGTTATTTTTTCGAATTTTTAACTAGAATTTTATTTATTTAAAAATTAAGCGAAATTTTGACGTGTTTCTGTTATAACTTCCGAAAATATTACCGCACAAAAAAGAATTTTATATGAAGTTAAAGATCAAAAATTTATCTTTTAAATGATACTAATGTTTTAATCTTAAAATTAAATTTCTATTTTTAATGAATTTTTAAATAAATATTTTAACTATGTTTTTCAATATTTTTTTTCGTCAAAAATAAAAATTAAAATTAAGCACGTTTCGCATTCATGGGAAAAAATTAGCTTTTTTCAAAGTGTTGCCATCACATTGATTAAAGCTCCAATTAAAAATAAATTAAATCTTTTTGGAAATGAAATCTGCAAAAATATAATTTTTGGCACGTGTCTGTAGGAAATGAAACAAATATGAAATACTATTTTTTCTAAAAAATAAATTCAAGAAAAATTATTTTATGATCTTTTACACTCTCTATACAGCTTAGTTATTTAGTCCCGGACCCATTTTGATGTTTAATGACTCATAAAATAATGAAGATATGAACAAACTTATGGCATTTATTGATGGAATAACTCATATATTTTCTTTTTCAGGTTTGAGTATTTTTACTTTTGTAAATATCGTCTGCGCGTGTGGTTAATTTCAGATAATTTCATTTTCCAATTTAAATATCTGTACTGTTCTAAATATCGTCTGCATATTAATTGCATTTTTCTCTCTTTTGTTTTTGGCAACTATTGAAATGTTATGTTTACTTTTGATGTGTTTGTTCTATGTAGTACTACTGTATGTGATGTTTTATTCGAGCGGATATTAAGGATAATGCATACACCACAAGAGTAAGCACAGATTTTATGGTGATCATAGAGTTAATTTCCAATCAACTAAATCACTGACTTTTAAGAGTTAATTTCCAATCACTTAAACTGACTGATTTATGAAAATTTGAAAATCACTATTCAATAAAAAAAAGGATAATTTTAGATTTTCCATCAATCGTTTCAAAGAAAATACGCCAATAAGCGAGCAGGTTTCTCAAGATTAATTGGCCTAAGATTATGAAAATGGTGAGTTTTTCTAATTTTTTAACATTTTAAACTTCATAAATAAGTCTTAGTTGATCGTGGAAAATAGAAACATTCATTCATTTATTTAAAATTTGGTGTGTCCAGAATATTTCTCAGAATATGATACCTTACTGCATTAAATTTAGACTTCATAATGTTTGAAATATATTTATAGGCAGGAACAAAATATTATTATTGATTTCATTTCAATCCTTTTGAAAGCAAAACTAAAAACTGAATTTTATACTGAATCTCAGAAATTTTTGTTGAATTATTGTTTGAGATATTACATAAATTATAAAAAATATTTTGTAGTTAACATAAGATTTAAATACCGAGCGATTCTGTTTGCAATACTCACATTGAATAATAATAATAATTAATAAATAACAATAAAGATGATAAATAAAATAAAACGCCTGGTTTTATTAAAAAAATATCTTAATATTAATTGCAATTTCATCATTTACATTTTAAATTAAAGTTGAAGTTTTGCCGGAAATGACAACAAATTAGCAAAATATATATAGTAAATTGAACGGAACGATTTAAACAGTATAAGTTTGGTATGACTTTCAGAATTTGAAGATTAAAAATGTTTTGTTTGAGAATCCTTTAAGAGACCAGTTACTTAAAATATTTATTTGAAAATTGTAGCGTGCGGTAATACTGGCGAACCGGCTGATCGCCAAAGGCGGCTAGTGATGAATAAATTCCAAATTCTGCAGCGACTATTTGCGATTGCTGTAAATTTAATTTTAAACTTTTAAATTTAGTATATACTGCTTAATGATTTAATCTATATGATTAAAAATACCCTAGAAATGTTTTGGGTTGACACACACACACACACACACACACACATTTATATATATATTAGAATTTCACACGAAAAGCTGAACAAACGATCCTTGAACTTCGACGAAAGAATGTATGATCAAACTAATATTTTATGGTGGAGAAGGCATTTAGGGGTTCGATGAGGAACTAATGAAGAAGAAGATTATTAAGGATCACTTCCTTTCACAAAAAA
>JAPMOR010110267.1:0-11927 GCA_026543865.1 Argiope aurantia
GTCCGTCAACTTATCCCTGTCTTTCCCAATATAAAATTTCATAATTCAAAGAAAATTCTTATCGCCTGAAACGCATTTTAAAATTAAAATGAGACTATCAGTTGAACAAAGAAAATTGAATCTTTAAAAGAATTTTTTTTTCATAAGTTATTAGTATTTTGCATGGATTATATTGCATAAAGATTGAAATCGCAAATGCAATTGGATGCAATTAAATAATATCTTTTAAATTGGTTGTAACATTTTCATACAGAAAGGAAACATAAAATATTTCTTCCCATATTTTTTTGCCTGAAACATAGCTTCCAATTTTTTAATTAATCGCAAAATAATTATGTAATTAATTTTTATGAAAACCATTTTTGAGTAGCATAGGGTGTGTAGGCAAAATTTGAAGAAAAATATTTTGACTAACTTCGGTTTAAAATCATCAATTATGCAGAAACGTTAAAGTTACTGTTATTCTAGAAAACCTTAAAATAAAACAAGATCTCGAAGCTGATTTTTTTTCTTTACGATTACGATATTTTCTCTATCTATCAACAAGTTTATACAAAAAAATTATAAACAAATGGGTGGAATTAAATGCATCAAAGAGTACAAATAAGTAAGCTCCTTGAGTAGAGATTGCCCGTTTACTACATATAAAGAGTAGACATAAAATGACTTGCCCTGTTTGTAAGCATAAGCAACTACAACTGATGAACTGAATGAAAATAACTTTTATATACAGACTATGTGAGTGCATAATATCAAAAACGACCAATAGGAAATATCAGTACATTGAATATGTTACAGATGGAGATGGATGGAAATTGCACGTGGACTTAATGTTGATTGATAGAAAATTATTTTTTATAAATTTCATACTGTTAATTCAGTCATTTCAGTATTACGTTTATTCTTAACAGTCGAACATTAATGAAGTTTTGGTTAAGTTGTTTTCAGCGCATTTATTATGATTACTGATCCGTTTTCCTTCCAAAAACGTCAAATTGTTTCTTATCGATGACTTTTGTAACTAAATGTTACATTTTCGGAATCCATCTCTGCATACCTTCCATTATCTGCATATAAATTTCATTTCAATTCGTTTCCCCTGCAGGTGCCTCCAAACAGAAAAAGTGTGTTTGTTTTTTAACTTCTTATTATTTACAGATATTTTGTATTTTTACAAGATGAAATGAAGTATAATTCCCATTCAACGCACTTGGTTTATAACGAGAATCTTAGTATTAGGAATGATTTGCTATTCGTTGTCAACGCGTCAGTGTTAAAGTTACAAAAACGCATGTATTTATAGTTTGTAAAAATTCAATAGACTTTCGATATAACATTGGTTTACAAATTGGTGGAGCAAAAACTGATCAATGATCTTTTAGCAATAATCTCATAAAACAACGGATCATATGTTAAAGTACTGAAGATGGATATTAGCAAAGCTATGAAATCCCTTGTAGTTGCATGGAATGTTCTTCTTGGGAACATACAGTGGCATTCGAAATCGAATCGAATCGAAAATTCGAACACGGATGTTCACGTTTCTGTAAGCAAGTTTACTCTAAATCTCTTTGAATTGGATGGGTTAAATTTGGTGTATAGACGTTGATGTATACACCACATGGATTGAAGATTTATATCAAATTTTGACCGAAATTCGTCCAGATGAAATTTCTCAGTCCGTCTGTCTGTTCGAGGGCAAGTAAACATTATAACAAAAAAAAACATAAAAAGATAGATGAATAAAATTTGGCACGCAGGTTTAAGATTACTGTCTCTCGGTACTTTGGCATACAAGTGCAAACAATTAAAAAGCATGAGGATTGATATGGGATCTTGTGATCAAACAGGAATTATATGTCAAATTTTGGTTTCAGTCAGTCGGAAAAAAAGCATTAAATACATATTCTATATTCGAAATCTTATGCATTTATAACATGTCAGGGATTAATCGTCAAATATCACTCGATAAATTCAACTCTAAAAAATGTTAGATTCACAATAATGATCAATATTTCGTAACTACTATCCGCCAATGCCATACAAAACGTTTTGCGACCTTATACAAGGTCCCGAGTTTTATACGGGAAGAGGAGCAAAAACACACTTTTAGGGATAATGTGAGAAGGTTTTGTAAAGACTACTCCTGCCAGTTCCTTTATATGAAGAAACGATCTTGAACGCTTCTTAATTCAAGTTCCATTCAAAAATTGAATGTAAAAATAAATTTAAAAAAAAGTTAAAACTGATGTCCATTTATTTTCCGCCATGTGATGCTGAATAAAGTGACCAATAAAATATAGGTAATAAATTCTTTATTTATTGGTGTAAGTTTTGTTTAGATACTTTGTTCTGGAAATCAAATTCAAACTATGTCGCATCCCTGATTTTCCTTTTTCATTTATTCAAATAAATGACCTTGAACCCTTCTCAATACAATTTCAAGTTCAGACTCTATAAAAGTTAAGCATTTCAGTTATAGTTTATTACTTCACCAAATAGCTTATAAATTGGGGACACATTCAAGCTGTCTTACAGAGCAGCAAAAATCTAACATTAACGACTCATCACTCTGTTAAGTCTCACATAAATAAAGCTAAGACTACCTCACACCGATTCTGACCAAATACGAAATAAAATCCAACTTTTACGCACTTAAAAACAAATACAACAATGCATTATCATATTTTCTAACTGAGATCCTCAATTTGTTTTATTCATAGCCCAGCATTTAATGCTCTGTAAAACTACTTTTATATCCGAAGCGATCCGCTGAACGGAACCCGCGAGTGTCGGTCTTCTCAATATTTTTACAACTGGTTGCTGCAGTTGTAAAAATAACCGTTAGAGCCTTTATTTTGAAACTCACGTTGAACAAGGCGATTGCTTGAGTAGTTTGATGGAGCCATTTTCAGGGCGGTTTAAGGCTTCCTAATTTCAATAACCCCCTTCATCTGTCACATCAAGAAGCCTCCAGATCACATATTCACAGAAAGGGCCCATAAAACAGTTATTGCTGTCAAAACAGCGATTGGGACTTGGAACTTGTATACACGGTATAAAAATTTAATTCTTTTTTAAAGAGGCAAAAATAATTCTTATATAGGTCGTTTAGTTGAACTTCTTTTTTTCTTTTATTCATCCTTCCCACCCCCACGGTTCTTTTTTTTTTTTGCTTTGCATGGAATTTTTATATCTAACCTTTCTGAATGAGCCATACATATAGATGGAAGTGTGAGATCGTAAAAATCAGTTTCTTCTCTTTCTGTTTTTCTTTTTTATATTTCTTTGCCTCTATCGCAACTCGCTTTTGTTTGTGCATGGAAGGACTTGGCTCTTTTCTTTTGCCCATTGTCATTCTTTTGTTTGACAAGAGCCGGAGATTTACACGCCAAGACATAAATATTTTATTTATTTAAATTTTTAGAATGGCAGATAAATATTCGCAGAGAATGAAGGCACGGTTTGGGAAGTGAGCGTATTTCATTAGCGATTGCGGATACCTTTTGCGCTTTGGCATGTTTATCCTGGCGCAGTTGTCAACTGGATGGCTTGCAGCTTCTACAATTCTTTTGTCTTCCACAACGGATTGTGTTCGGAGGCGTGTACATCACAGCTACTTTTCTTTGTTGTCCCCATCCCTACTGCGTAGAACTCGGTTACGAAACCACTTGGAATAGAACGTGCTGAAACAAACGTTCCTCCATATTTATATCCTTTTGGATTGCAAGCGACTGGTGGGACACATTTCTTGAGATTGTTTGAAAAACATGTACCTTATAGAACTGATTGCAAGGCCCAAATATAGTATATAAGAGTAGAACGCCAATAATATATATATATATATATATATATTCAAAAATATGGAATTACGAAAATTCAGCTTTGGATTACAAAGGAGAAGTGGGACACATTTCTTGAGATTGTCGGAAAAACATGTACCTTATAGAGCTGATTACAGTGCCGAAATATAATTTCTAACAGTAGAACACTGATAAAAAAAATATAAGCGAACTTATCTAATTCAAAGCATATGGGATAACATAAATAATTCAATATATTTAAAAATTTGCGTTAAGAAAAGTTTAATCTAAAAATGAATTCAACAACAAAAAGAAGAGGAAATAATCTACATACTACAGAACTACAATTTTTTGTTTTTCATATTTAACAATATTTTAGTTAATAAAAAATATATAATTAATAAATAATTTTCATAAATAAAACAATATTGAACTTGGAAATTATTTAATTACACGAAAAATAAAAATTTCGAAAAAAAATGATAAAGTGTTAAATAATTTATTGGACCTTGAATATCACAAATGAACAACCAAACTTCAAAATTAACTATAAAATTCACATGAAATATATTCGAAGCTTTTAAAAATACTAGAAATTTTTATTGCCTTTTATTTTAAAATGCATTGTACAGATGTTAAATCAAAGAGTAAATTTCAGGTCTCAGAAAGTTAATCAAATAAAATCATGGAAGACATGAAATGTAGACCTATTTAACTAAAGAAAACCATTCAGAAATGAAAGCAATTTTTCATATCAGCCAAAACAAATAAGAATTGCAGACAATATTTTAACATTGTGTTTAAAGGTTCTGAATTAGTGATTATCTTAATGATTCAAATTACTGGTAAATTTAAATAAAGTTCACAAGAAAAATTAATTTTTTAAGATCTGTGCTTGTTTATGTAATGACGGCTAATCTATTTAGTGACATTTATTGACCGACAATTTAAAAAAAACATGCACTGTTAAAATCCAGGTCAGAGAATATGATATTTTAAAATTTACATTTAGAAGCTACAAACAGATTTAAAAATATCAAGATATATCCATTTGTGTAACAAGCATATAAAAAAAATTTTAAGTAAAGAATAAAATCTGTCATTTTATTTAGTAAACTTAAAATACAACTTAAAAATTGTAAGAACATTTCATTAGAACCGTTGATTTTCTGAGAATTTATAATACAAATTGTTATAAAAATTTAAAAAATATCTTTGAGTTTATAACTCTTCCATAACAACGATGAATTTATTGATAATCAAAGGTTCTTTTGTTATAAAAATGTTAATGATTTTAGTCAATTGACTTATCATTAGGAGAAATAGCTTAATATTAGATGTGTTATCTCTAATTATCAAGTGTTTTGGGTCATGTAAGAACATAAACCCATGTTAGTAATAGAATTAACATTCATTTTTGAACATTCATGAAATTGGCAAGAGTTGATAGCTAATAAAATGCATAGGGAATGAGACCCTATGAATAATATATTTCACCATATATTAATCAATGAAGAAAAAAGAAAAGAGGTAAAATCCTCGTATGACAGAATGTTTATGTATCTTATATTCGTCCGAATTTCCATTTTAAAAGATGTGCTAAAATTTCAATCATCCGTATTCTAAATGTTATGTACTAATTCAATTGATTATAAAGGATTTGAAGAACAAGTTTTTACAACGCACCATTCTTTTCTAGTTCTTTCGATTTTATTATTTACCAAATAATTTTTATCATTCATTTTATAAATTTTTTCGGAGATAAACGCTAATTAGATATATATATTTAAAATAATTAACAAAGATAATTATTTCACAGCTCAAACTACTGGTCAAATTCCGCCAATTATTATATTATATGGAAGCTTATGAATCCTAGATCTATCATCAATGGTCTTTTGCATCCCATCTTTTTTTATTTCTGACAAATTTCTCAAACATCTAATTTCATAATACATTTTCTGTCAGAATAAAATTCGGCAAAGACCCCAGCCGATTTATATTGATTTCACAAATTTTTATTTCATATGAAAATAAATAACTTTTAGATGTCTCATCACTGGTCGTCTGCTCTCTCTCGACCTCCAATTGGGAGACTAATTGCCAAAGAAAATTTTGTCGTAGTTCCCAAGCGCAACTGAAGAAATAATTTGCTGCTTCTCAGAGGAACATTCATACCAAGCTACTCGTACAAAAATTAATTGTAATTTTTTACAAGCCTGGTAGACTAGCTGGTCTAGAAAGGCGACTGGTATTTATTATTATTATTATAGGATAAATAGATCAAAATTATTAAACAAAAAATGAATAGGAACTCAGTTGAAACTACGTCTCTTAGATGCAGTAGCAACCGCTTTATGTGAACGCTTCGGGACTTTAGAATTCTGATAATATTAACCGACTGATAACAATAACCAAATTGGTTAAAATAAACAATATTCTTATCATATCAAGGGAAAATTTTTAAAAAATTACCTCAAATCTATCTACAATTAAAAAAATCATCAATTCTTGCTTACCGATAATTATTCTTCAGTAGTTCACTTATATATTCGAAATTATAATGTTTAATTTTAATTGCTTAACAATTTTGCATGCTGGGTTTCAAAATATCGAATGCTTGTCACATTTCAGCTTTTATTCAAGGGTTTCCATCAACGCATTCGTCCCCGATGGAATCATCAACTTCACTTGATGACCAAATAGACTTGAAGTACTATTTAGACATGCTCACAAAAAAAAAAACCGACTTTTTTTTTAAAATAAAAAAAGGGTTGTGACATTGCAAATATACTTGGACTCATTTTAAATACATGTTTATAATTTCACTTCTGTACAAATCACTCAAATGAGTTTCTTTCATTATATCCATTTTGCTTTTAGAATTAGTGGTAAACAATAGCTTATATGCGGCTCATATCTGTTCAGCAAATTTCAAGCTAGGTATGGCAACGCAACTGTCCATTTAAACTAATCTAGACGATTCAAGTTCAGGCAAAATATTGTGAACCTCACACAATTAGAAAAATGTCTCCTGGATATTTTCTTACAACTCGAGCAAGAATTCCCATAAACCTTAACTGTTAAGGGTTGAAAATCAAAAATTGGCCAATTCTTTATTTCAAATTTGGTAATATTAAACGACTGTGTAATTTAAGAATGACAGACGACGGCTAACTCAAATAAAATTGTATTTAAAATCTAATGAGTTACAGTCATAAAACAATTAGATACAACACAATTAGCACATAAAACAATTTAGACAAATCCTAACGATGCTTCATTTCCGACGGCTCGAGGTTGATTACTTGTTGCTCTCTGTAGCTGCTAGAGAGCTAACCTTCTGTTTGTTACAATAGTAATTAAACAAAGCGAATATTTTTGTGCATATACGCCTGTTTAGATATAATTATGACTACATCTGTTCGGGATTAGAGGATTTTTTTTTTTGATAATTTAATCCTTTGTCCTCGGATGGTGCCTCTCACTCACCATTCAAGACGGAGCATCATTTTGACATTTTATTTATTTATTTTTCAATTTCCATCGTTAAAAACGCCAACAGAATGATAAAAAGATGTAGATTAATCTTTGAAAGAAATTCGATTTAAAACGATTATGTATATTTAATTTTTCGAGCAATAAACAGATCTTTGTATTAGGTGAATAATTATGGATCGAATTACTTTCCCAAGTGCAAAGGATTAAATAATAATATAATTACGTTCAAATTAAGCGGTATTCGCTATATATTTTAAATAAATATAAACATACTTTTAAATAATTATTTATGCGTTTGACAAAAAAAATTGTAAATTATTCATTTAACAAAACAACAATTTTGTAAAAAAACTTTATCAACTAAAAAAAATATCCAATTATTTCAAACATGCTATGTTATACAAGATAAGCGATTCTCCCATAAAATAAAAAAAATTACCAAGTAGCATACAATTTATGTCTTCTCTTGGTTTTTGCTGCTAGTTGGAAATAAAATAGCAATTAGAGTATTTTGATAATTTAAAGCGATTAATAGCATAATCGCAATCAAATTAAGCGGCATTCGCTGTAATCTTAAAAAAAAACTTTTTAAATAAGTATTTTTGTAGTAGTAGTAGTATTTATAAGTACTTATAAATAAGTTTTTATGCATTTGACAAAAAAAAAAAAAAAAACCGTAAATTATGCATTTAACAAAACAACAATTTTGCACAAAAAACTTTACCAACTAAAAAAAAATATGGCTATGCTATAAGCGATTCTTCCATACAGTAAAAAAAAGTCACCAAGTAGCATACAATTTATGCCTTCTCTTGACGTGGCTTTCGCTGCTAGTTGAAAATAAAGTAGCGAAATAAATGAGCGCCTTTTAAATGATATGCTACTTTACAGCTGCGTTTCAGAGAAGTCTGTTACTTGATGTAAAGCACTGTCATCGTACATAAGTTCGTACTGCTGAAATTGTGAAAGTCTATGTTGACTCTCAAAAACATTTGTTTGGATTAGTTCCAACACACAGCATAGATTTCTCTGAATGTGCCGGTTAGAAGTAAATTTCTCCCATAGCGACAACTGTGTTTACAGACGGACAACTTAGCAGTTACTTAAGCGACATGGTTTTAGTAAACAAATTCTGCCATGCTATTGCATAGATATCAACTCCAGTTGTTAAAGAAAAATGGGCTAAAATGTTATTTTTCACATAAATTTAAGCTCTGGTTAAGATGAAAGCTCGTAAAATATGTCTTCTCCCCCATTATATTTCATCTCTTCCAACAAGTATTTTTTAAGAGTTCAAAAATATGATTTTTTTTTTCTTAGCTACAAATGAAAATAGAGGAACTGCATTCAATTTTAGCAGGTTCTTGCAGTGGAGTTGCTAAAACAGAGATTTTGTTTTGGCGTCAAAGATGCCAAGTTTGTTATTCATTGCCGTATAAAATCTTCTGTTTAAATAAACAGGTGTACTTAAGTTTGTTTACCTTAAGTCCGTACCTCCATGCAGTCTGTAGGCATAAAGAATTATCTTCATAGAGGAGATAAGAATTGATTCAAAGTGCGGTCAAGAAATCTCACTTCTACCTAAATTATCGTGGCTTCCGATGTTGTATAACTAAAGTTCCTGGAAGTTTTTTAAGACTAATTCGCTCTTAAATTTGCACCAATCTAGTTTCGATAATTGTACTAATGTTAATTCATATTAATAATATTTTGAAATCATAAGATGACAATTTAATATATATCCCTGCTTTTCATCTTTCTTTATCCATTGGTATAATAAAGCCTGAAGTTAATTAAGTTACATTAACACCCTCTCCCACTGGGGGTACCTCAAAAATGAGAATGAGAAGCTTCCGGTATGGTGGTTAGGTTCCTGGTGGGTACAAAAAGAGGTGGAAGTTGGCTATCTCCCATCGAAAAGACATACTCCCCTACGGAGGGGTTGTGCCGCGGTCGGTAAATGGCCCTAAGAACTTACTTACAATTCCCGCTGATGGTCCAGTCATTCAGTTTTATCCGTGTACCTACGGCGGGTAGGAGCAGTCAATTATGGATTCAACACCCGTTTTAAAGCGACACCTGGACCATTTTGGGACGAACTTCGTAAATTTGAACCACAGTCAGAAGAAAACACGGAACCTAAGATGACACCTCCTCTCCACATTTTGCACTACAGGGGAGAGACGCTTGGCCCCGACGGATTTAAAGTGCTACACATCCACTTACATGACGGTTCTATGGTGAAATCGCGATTCGAACCTGAAACCTTCCGGTCCTCAAGTCAAGACCTTAACACCAGGACACTGCTGCAAGGCGAAACGAACGAATATAATGATTTCTACATCTACGGAAGTTCTATCTGCCAATAACCCCATTTTTTTTTTTTCGATCCTTAAAGTCCTTCAATCTTTCGATAGAAATGATGCATCAGAATTCGGATAATACAAAAATTCGCTTGGTCATTGCACTATATTCGCAGATTTTGAGCTCAAAAATTGATAAATAAGCCAGATAATAACTGAATCTGTTTGCTTTATGACATTGCAACATTTATATTAAAGAATTTGTTACTGTCTATTAAATTACAAGTTATCAACATTCTCATTAATAGGCATGAATGTCAACAAGAAACTCATTATTTAACATTCCTTGCATTCATTTACTTATTGCAACTGATTTTCAGAAATGCAAAATGCATCTTCTAAGATGACTTAAGAGATAACTTCTCACTAATTGCAGTACGTAGCAAATAGGCCCGATAATATAATACAGTACTATGTACAATACATTATTTTTCAAGCGGTAGCTAACTAAATGTCATAATCCACGTTATTTCAAATGCAACGCTGCAAAATCAAAAGTGAATGTTTCTCAAGCAAAACTTCATATTTTTTGTTGTCTAAAGTTGCAGACGTGTCGCGAGCTTCTCTCCGAAATTGCATCACATTTGAATAAATGACAGCAATAAACTTTTAAATTCAGAAACCATAAATAATTAAAAGAAAATTTTCAAAGCACAGCCTTTTGGTAATTTTTATGCTTTCGTAACAGTGGTTAACTTTGGAACACGAAAATTCATATCTTATCTTAAAAATGAAAACTAAGTATATTAAAGTGTTCTTTATTAAATCCCTCTATTAATATAATAAACTAAAACCTTTTCTTTTTGTATAGCTGGTATAAGATCATGCTTCTGAAACTATAATGTAAGATTCAAAAAGGGTTACGAATTCAAGAACAGGATGATTGAAGATGAAATGATTAATGATGACCAATGTTTTAGAAAGGTTGCTCGACTTCATTCTTTTTAACTATTATTCAGTCCTTTGTAGTTGTGGAAAAGAGATTTAGAATAAAACATAAAAAGTAAATAATTCTAAATATCACTAATTCTTCGTGTTATTCAATTATAAAATATATAATTACATTTCCCATTAAAACTAACTAAAGGTAAAGGATATTTAACTAAAAACTTTAAGAAGAAATTAGAATTAAAATATAGTTTTAATTATTTAATTTAAAAAAATTATTTTTCAAATTTAAGAAATACTTAAGAAAAGCATAAGAAAGTAGATAATAATAATTTAAAATGTTTCAAATTTATGACCTTCTTGAAAGATTTTTGCATAGCCACAAGATTTTTAACAGCCACATAGCCACAAGTACATCATATAAATGCAACCTCTCAAAAATATACCAATGTTGATACAAAAAAGGTTTTTAATTAATTTATTAAAATTGTTATTTATTTTATTTTTTATGATTATTTTTAAAAATTTATTATTTATTTTAATTATTTAAATTTAAAAAAAAGGGATTTCCTGTGTGTTGAAAGTTTTGTTAGGCAACAAACTATCAATTATCCTTCAACACTATGAGAAATTTTTTTAGTACAAAAACGAATCTGGATTAAAGCAAAGCAATGCGTAAATTCAAAATGTAAAGTTTTAAAAGAAAAGGATTTTTCAAAAGTTATTATTAAATAATAAGTAGCTTATTGGGTAAAAAAAATAGAGTATGCACATTTTTTAATACCCTATATCTTTATATACAATTTTTAGTAATTCTATAAAATGTGAAAGCCAAACTTTAATTACACACAAAAAAAAAGACTTTGACTAACATTGTTTTTGCAATAATCAAATTAATTCGTTGCAACAGATTAATTCGTTATAACTTTTTTAATTAAAAAAAAGATATTTTTCATTAATTTTCAAACTACCTGCAAAGGGTCTGGTCCCAATTAATCGAGGTATTTAGAACTCTACTGCAGTCATTTACCAATTGCATAGCTGTATACAAATATTGATGCTCAGATGTGTTTTTGTCTCAAAAATTCTTCCGAATGAAGCTAAAATATATCCAATTTAATACAAAATTTTACAAAATAAAATTAGACTACTGAATCGGATTCGGCTTTCGTTATCGAAAGTTTTAAAAAAATGAAAGTAAAAATTAAGTTTTTACACTTTGAGATATACATTTTGAAATGCCAGAAGTTGCATTTCTGCCTTAAAATTCTTCAATGATAAAGCATAAGTAAAATCTTACGCTTACATAAGAATATAATCCAAACAAAAATTAAATTGCTGAAATGAAATTTGATGTTTGCTAACTAACATT
>JAPMOR010110267.1:11937-21973 GCA_026543865.1 Argiope aurantia
TTTTTTCAAAAAAGTAATTTTGGACAACAAATTGTAGTAGACATTAAATAAGTGTTTTCGCTCTATTTATTGTGTGTGTGACCTTTTCTAATGATAATGACAGTGTGAGCGAATAATTAATCCAAAATCATTCAGATGGTGAACTGTTTCCCCACCTTCTTTTTCTTGGGGGGGGGGGGGGTTTTTTCCTAAGTTTTTTATATATATATATATATATATATATATCTTTTATACTGAATGTCTACTTTGTTATGACCACGCCCTCAACGCTTCGACGGACCACATCTTGCCTTTAAAATAACTTCATTCTTTTTGATATGAACTTTAACAGATGCTGAGAAATCGTTAGTGAAGCCTGACCATGTTTGATGAATAGGACTTTGCATTTGTATGAGATGAGATTATTGCAGATCTATGCAGATTTCCAATAAATCTTCCAACATCATCCTATAAAAGCTCAATCTGTGAGTACCATCTCAATAAAGTAAATTTGCCTTCAATTTTCTGATACCAATCTTATTTAATATCTGTTATATAATAATTAATTACAATAGGAATTATATTTTGTTATTTCTATTGACATCTCTATCTGATTAAATCATCTATATAACTGAATGCACTTGTTCAGCAACACTGGTATCTTTTGGTTAGCTGAGCGCAATCAAAAGACCACCAAATAAACATCGCCAAGACCTGCGCCAATTTTCAGACTTAAGCTACAGCTTTTTTCTTTTTCTTTTTTTTTATTGAGGGGGAGGGACGCATATCCAAAATTATTTGGCGATTTTACGCTTGCACGCGACTAAAAACCACAGAAGCATTTTTTAACTGTGACGTCTTATTCAAACTTTTACGAAAGAGTCTAAAAAATGTCAATAAGGTATTCTTCAAATAATAATATTGATTTTAGTAATTTGAAGGGGATGAAGCAATACACTTTACATTATGCGTCTTTGCTGTTGTTCCCAAATTTCAATTCGCCTCTCTGCAACTGTCAATGAAAGAGTGATTTCTAGGAATGACTGAGTTTGATTTCCCAAAGCCTTGCTCAGATTTGTTCACGCTGAGATCAGAGTAATTCATAGAATTAGATAATTTATTTTCGGTCGCCCACAATTCTCTTATAATATATATGTCACAGAAATTACTCTTATTACTTATTGTCGAATGTAAAAAATCTATATATGAACAGACCGCTTCATTGCTGCACTCAATTCAAAGTTTCATTAAAGAATGGAGCTGCAAAATAATATTAGAAATAATCTAGTGAGGGCTCGCCAAGTCACAAAAAACATCATTGAGTCAGAGTAAAGAAGATGTAAAAGAAATTGAGAAATAGACATCAAACCGAAAGTTTGATCGAGCTCGAAAATGGGCATAACCACTGTCAGAACGTTATATGACTTACCTACGGAAATTGATGGTCATATTTTCCAAAGCTATAATCTCTCAAAAAAAGTTTTTACATTATCTCAAAACTCAAAAAATTACCTTTAAATGATCAATTTTATTTCTTTACATATTTAAAAAATTAATTTAATATCTATCTGTAACAATACTTTTAATGTTATAAGGAAATTTAAATTCATCAAATTTTCAAAACGTTCGTTAGTGCACTTTATTCAGTGTTAAAATTTAGATATAAAGAAATGTTTCCTTTGAACATTGACTTCGGAAAAAGATTTTCGTTTCCGCCTTTGTTTCACTTTTTAATTTGTACTCACAGTAATTTGTAGCAGATTAATTCAATTAAACTAGAAATGAAAGATCTAGAAATGAAAAGTCTGACTAAGCAACAACAAATTTCTTGATGGATTAAAAGGAATAGGCGTAAGTTTTTTCTGACAAATCTGAAGCAAAAGGTTATCATGAAAAATTCAGAAAGAGAAATGGGTTCGTTTTCCGATGAAATAATAATAACAGCATGTTTCAAAATTCTGAGTTATGGACACCAGAAATAACCTCAAATTAATCCACGTCTCGTATTGTTCGTGATGTACTCTCAGGTAATTTATGGCAGGCATAAAACCCAGAACGGTACAAGTTCTTTTCGCGCGCCGCTAGGCAAATCCCTTCCCCGCCCAAAACTAATGACGACCAAAATGGATTTTGATTCTCTCCCCCTCCGTCATGTTCATTCGAGGACATAGAGCAATTTAGCAAATGGTTATTTTATCTAAAACAAGCATTATTATGTTTATACTAATTATTTTGTAACTAAAAATCGAGATAAATAAATAAGCATTTATTTAAAGTTAAAAAGTAGCACAAGTACTGATATTTAGTTTGATTTGAAGAAAGGAAAACTATTTCTGGGGAAATCTTCTATATCATTATATTTAACAAATAGCTTATCAATGGAAAAATTAATAATTTATTATAAAAAAAGTTACATCTACAGGATGTTCTGAAAATTAGTTGCCAAACTTTAAGGTTTAAGTCAAGAAACAAGTAAATTTTGCAGTATAATATGGAAAAACTTAGCTATATAGGAAATTGCATGTACAGGTGTCCCGAAAAATATTTAACGAACTTTAAAGGGAGATCAGATGTATAGAAACAAGTAATTTTTGCAATAGAAAATGAAAAAAAAAATATTTGTGTATATAGATAGCTGCATTCATAGGATTCTGGAAAGACAATTTGGAAACTTTAATAGAAGGTTAAATGTACAGAAACACGTCGCTTTTTGCTTTAGACTATGGAATCGAACCATTACTTTTTTGCAAATCGAATCGCAAAGTGTTACCATTACTTTTTTGTTATCATTAAGTAGAAGAAATGGATATATTTTTATGAAAGACCTGTATTTGACTAATGTGGACATTCATCAGACCTTATTATGGACATTCTCTACTTATGTCTTTCTCAGTACTAGTACTATTATGAATTATAGTGCTACTGTGAATAAAATAGAAGATTAAAGATGCAGCAAATAAAATGTATTACGCATTTAATTAAATACAAATTTACATTAATACCACAATCCAGTCGTTTGAAAAATAATTTTTAAATCGTAAACAGTATGATAGATACGATAATGATAATTATAAAAGAACTCCATTTTTAACATCTATGTTTCTTAAATGAAGGACGTCATGACAACTGGAAGTGGGAAACTGGAGCTGGCCTACAAGGGCATAACCCTCTCGTTGGAGATGTGTCCCATTACAGGAATAAAGATATCTTTACCTCGCAACAATACTATCGTCAATATGAAAATGAGAGCCATGGCATTAAACTGACGGCTTCTGAAATCTGTATTCATGGAAGGAGATTCGATAGCAATAAATTGGCTGTAGTATTAACAATATTTACTTTAGTATACATAAAGTAAATGTTGAAAAAACTTGTCATCTGAAGCAATACGTGTGTTGCATTTTGTTATATTTGCGATAAGGTTACACCCTCCAAACTGCAACTAATGCACATGTTAAACTAGATTCCATTAAATCTGCATTGTACATTTTATCTTTCGTGTCCTTCCCCCCCCCCCTCCCACTTAATTTAAAGAGTTCCCAGTAACAACCTCTCCCTTCCTCAATTGTAAAAATGATTTGCTTCTGTTTTCCTGACTTATTCTTGAGATCTGAAGACATCTTTTGACCCGATTCCACCGAAGAACCGTCGTGTAAGGGGGTCTGTTGCACGTTAAATTCGTCATGCCAAATGTCCTCCCGCTGGTGTAGTGTGGCGTGGAGAGGGGGGTGCCAGCTCAGGTGTCGTTCTCGTCATCTGACCGCGGTTCAAAATTTCGAGGTCCATCCCAAAATAGCCCTAGTGTTGCTTTACAACGGCGCGTTAATATAACTAAACTAAACTAAAATGTAGACATCTTTTGGTTCACCTTTTACATTTTCTATTAGACTCTGTCTTTTATATCTCCATAACAAGGAAAATGCAACTTCATTGTAAATGCAATTGAAACATTCGTTATGTTTTCATTGAAACTCTTCCAGAAAATTTTCCCTACCCTGAGACCTTCATAGAAGGACTTGAACTTTTGGATTAGACATAACGCGAACTTGGTGCGTTAAATCCGCCAGCAGGAAATGCCTCTCATTAGGGTGGTAAACACGGAATACAAGCTCAAGTACCGTCTTTATCATATGGCAACAGCTCTATATTACGAAGTCAATGCAAAAGAGCCCTGTTATAACTTCAAACAAGATTTTAATTCAATGGCGTCTTGTAAAGCTTGAATTCCTCATGAGGAAGCAGCGTGGCCTATGTTTTCCTAAGTACTTAAAAAGTTGTAATCCCACTTGCTGTTTTTTATTTGTGTGATGTTGGATCTTGCGTACTGTTAGAAATTGCTGCCATAAAATTAGAGTATTGCACGATAATTAAGCTGAAAATGAGTGTAACTGTGTGCCTTTTAATTTCAACATCCAACAAAATATGTAGTTGCTGCAAAGTTCCTTCATCTCATTAATTGGTATTAAAGTTTATTGTATAACTTCTGATGCTATCTAAAATGTGTTTTATATACCCTTACATAACCCACACCAAAATTATTGATTCTTATGCAAAAAATACTTGATGGAATCATACATAGGACATAATTGAAACATTTAGATTAAGCATTGGTGTTGCGATTCGAATAAGTTGCGAAACTACTGAACGATTTTTAATAACTTTAACCAAATCAGAGGGGAAAAATTGTAAGAGAAGAGCAATAATTTATTTTCTACAAGAGAACCTGCTTGTCCCTGTTCCAAACTAGATTTTTTTAAATGAAAATGTGAATAATTACTTATTTTTCTTTCAAAAAGTTTTAGTAATCTCGAAGAAAATTAATGCAAATAGCTGTTTTTTTATAAGAATTAACATGCCCTTTACAATTTTATCTATACGTACGCTTTGTTATCTACAGTGGAAGTTGAGGTCCCTAGAAACAAGTCGAAGATACGAGCAGATTTGAATGACATCCTCAGTAGGAAAATCTGCGTTTTAATTCAAGAATGTTTTTAAAAGGAAATTTGCATAAACTTTTATTTTCTGTGCGATATAAATTTTATTTGTTTTTCTTTAATCTCAGAATTTCAAATGTCTTCAAATGTCAGCTGTAAAAACTGGTTATCCTTCCTGAAAGGCGTCAAAAACGTGGTTAATGAGCAGATTACTATGTTTAAAATGTCTTATCATATCTAATAACAGGAATTTAACGAATACTTTATGAATGTAACTTTAAATAGAATTCATCAAGTATTCACTGTAGAAAACAAGGAGAAATTCTTAAACTGATATATAGTCAACCGAACATTAGAAAGATACCATCAGAATTAAGTCTACCAGATGAAATGGGTGGCTGAGGTTTAATTATTATATACAATGCATTAAATTTTTTAAGCATTGATTAAACGAAATGCTTATAGAAAAAGATTCTTGATTTGTTACATTTTACTTTAATTTAACAAACTATTTTATCAAATGAACACTATCTTAAATCCTCTTTCTTAGCGCAACTTTTTAATAATTCGTATAACCAAATTAAATGTAATATTAATTGATATTACCAAAACTGTGTGTATTATGTTTTTAATCATTAGGATTTTTTTTCATCTATTTCGTATTTACAGTATACAAACAGAAAGTATTTTAATAGTCAAAAAATTTGATCTTAAAACATTGAGCAATCTCTAAATTTAGAATTGATTAATTGATTTTTTAAAAAAAACATGTTTCGAATTATGTATTTCAGTGAACATATTTTCTTAAGCACGCAACGAGGTACTCGATATTTGGCGCATGATCTCCTTATTTGAACTCCATTAGATTTTGAACTTATTCTGTAAATGAGTTGATTGTGTATTAGTCAATCAATTCATTTATACATGAAAGCGATGGTTCATAAACGTAACAAGCTATACGGATGAGTTTTTCTCTATGGTCGCTAGCTACACCAAAGTTGGATTAGTGTTTTTTTAAAAATAAATCTTTCAGAGTCATTTTCTGGTTTATTTTATTTATTTATTTGCTTTTTGTGTATTTATATTTACTTTTTATTTATTTATATTTATCTACTTTTATTTATTTATTTATATTTTATTTATTAAATGTACAGGAATTATCGATTAACAATAATTTGGGACGCGCTTTTGGCATCATATTTGAAGATCTATATAGAATTCTTGGCGAAATTGGCGAAAGAGAGATCCAAATTGCGTACCGGATTCTCTTTATTGTACAGCAAATTCACAATTATTCGTTACTGTGAGGGAATGCGATTACTGAACCAAATAGGATATTTATGATAATACTGAGAATTTTCATTCTCAAAAATAGAATGAAAGGAATCTTTCGAAGATGGAACGACACATTTTCTATTCGTATGCCAAATTAATGTTAATCGATATTAAAATTTAATAAATTCATCACAAGACAAGGGTCCTTTTTGGTTTATGTTATCATGATCATTGGGGATAAAAGAGAAGCAGATTACTGCATCCTATATAAAAACTACTGTCTGTCCTATATAAAAATTCTTGCATTCCATCAAGGTCATCATAAAAAACTTCCACGAAAATCCAAAATATCTCAAAAAGAAATCTGTATCTCAAAGAATAAAACTTCTTCATGAAGGAAGGCATGCTATCTTTTATAATGTAATCGTACAGCGTCGTCTGTAATGCTAAAGTAAAATAAAAATATCTCCACGCTTTTAGTCCCCCACATTATTGGATGTACAAATCTCAACTTTTATTTTGGTATCAAGCAAGTCAGATAGATCATTTCATTTTTTAATATTTGAATGGATTGATTTATCGGCATGCGAATAAGCGTAAGTATGAATAAATAGCAAAGGTTAATAAGCTAAGGTCTGAAATTTTCATTATTTATATTTATGCTGATTCCTTACATTCTCCCTTTCTTACTTATAGTCTGCTTCGGCAACGCAGTTTTTTCTGTCAAATAATCACAATTTATTTCAGTCCAACTTTAGTGATTAGTTTTGATTTGAGTATTCGTGAACATTATAAACAAAGAAGATACCACTGCAAAAAAAAAAAAAAAAAAAAAAAAAATCTAATGTTTTTTTAAATATTTTTTTTATTTAAAGTGTATTGCAAATAATAATTTTATTATTTCTTAAGCATTCTGCTAATATGCTTGAGATTTTCTAATACATCTTTCCTTAATTAATACGTAACAATCAGGTATGAGATATTGTTAACACGATAACATACCGTATAAATGGGCATATTTGCTAATTATAGACAAATAATACTTTTAATTGTATTCATTTGGTATGAAAACAATAATTTAACCCCCATTTTTTCCTGTTTATTTTCTCTTGTACCAGGGATTCTTCGTTATTCCGAGAGTTAAACGCAAAACTTATAAGATCAGCTCCCTCTTTTGATGGTTTAATAATAACAATGGTATAAAGGGAACCACTTTAATTTGCCAGTCAAAACTTTTTAAAAACTTAGATGGGGAAAAAATGAAGGTCTGATCTTGAGCATATTATTTTACTTATCATAAGCGTTTAAATTAAAGAATTAAAAAAATCGACTTTTTTTAAAATAGCCAACAGAGACCTGATATCATAGAAGTAGAATATAAAAAACAAACTACAATTATGGAAAATTGCTCTACATAAGATGCTTCCTTTTTTTTTTTTTTTTTGCGGTATGCTGCACAAATAAATTTTGAAAAGCCACTGACATATGCACCATAAATTACTGGATTTTTTCCCTCTCCTCCCCCCTACTGTCACGGTTGGTAAGGTATCGCACGGTAGGCCGGACCGACATTTTTTGTGTACCGAGAATTACGCTAAATACATAAAAATGAAATCACGAAAAAGAAAAGGGAAACGACCGAAGAATCCTGGACCTCCCTTGGCCTTCGTGCTTTATTTAATAAGCGACAACATGTTCATGAAATCTTTCCGAAACCTCTAATGCCTGATAATAAATTATATTTTAACTATTTTATGGTCTATGCAAAAGAAGGGTTCAAAACAATAAAAAATTGAAAAAGGCGTAGTCATAGCCTTCTCGTTTTTTTCCTTTCATTTTTTAAATAAAATTGGCATGATAGATTATTGCTTCACTCATACAACATTAAAAAACTGTGGGTTTTTTTTCTTCTTTTATTGGATTTTTCTATTTATATATTTTTAGATAAAAATGTTGAAATTAAATTTTGAATATTACTGGCGATTTTTTCTCCTTGACTTCTGTTTGGATTACCTTGAGTGAAAAAAAAAGTGCATCACTTATATTATTATTGGTTATATATTAATATAAAAAACTGATGGATAAAAACTGTCGTAATCACCAATTTACATGCAACTTAAACTATCCATATATACATGCCATTATAAAGTCTTAATATTTTCCTTGAATTCTGATGCAAGTTTTTGTATCTGCTTAATTTTGACTTTAACTACCTAACTACTAACTTTTGAAAAAATGGCAAACTTGTTGGTATGAGATATGTCTAAAATATAACAGGACTGTTTATGTTGCAGGAAAACGACAACAAATTCAAGAAAATTAAGTAGACATAAAAACTATCGTGGATATCAAACAAAAAAAAATCATGTCTGTGACAGGTGTCCTTTTCTCTGTCATCTTTTCTAGTTTTAAACTTACATGTCTTATACCTCTGGTTGTAGTTTTTGTTTAAAACTATTCGTTTAAGTGCTCTGCATTGGGAGGAAAATTTTAAAAAATCGTGTCTGTGACATTTGTTCTCCTCCTCTGTCATCTTTTTTTAGCTTTAACCTTACATATATTGGACCACTGGCTGTAGTTTTTGTTTAAAACTATTCGTTTAAGTTCACTGCATTGAGGGAGAAATTTTGAAGGCTTAGAAAGGACAGCGTTATTTGAAACATTATCAATTTGCAACAAGACTCGATAATTGTTGCAACAAGTAATTTGAGATGAGTTCTTAACACTTACTCAAGCTTTTAACTGGTTCAAATAAGGTTGAAAAGAATCAATATCTTAACCTAAGAATTTGATATCAGAGGGTTTGCATACATTTATTGGAGCCTAAAAAGCGAACAATCATTAACAATATGTAAAAGTGTCAGAAATATTCTGCATGAAGAGTATGTAGTAAATAGCCTGTTCTTTTAAAAAACAAATAATATCTTCTTCAACAGTACAACATTCCAGACTAAATTCATGTCGTCAATACATTTTGACAAAATACGGGACTTCCTTCATAAAAAAATCTTATCTTATCCACTTGATCTGGCTTCATGTGGCTTTTTTTATTTCTTGTGGATAGATTAAAGATAAAAGCGACTCCATTTGAACTGTAGATATGCTGAAGCAAAACCGGTAAATATGGTGAAAACGCTTTCAGAAGATGACCTAATGCTTTATTTTAAACTGTGAAAAATTCAAAGGGATCGTGAAAGAGGATACTCTAAAGTGACATCAAAATAACCTTAAACATAACTCATTTCGTAAACAATTAACGACACAAAATTGTAAAAGGTATAAATATGATTATTTTGTAATCACACCATATATATTGTCTAAAGTCTATTCTTGTGTATTTCCAAATATTTATTCATACTGTTGCGGAAAAATTCGTTCAGTGAGTATATTATGAAAAAGTCCCAGCAGATTTTGGAACCACTTTGACAACGCTTTATTTCCCATGAAAGCACTAAACATAAGGCAAAAGAAAAAAATGAAGTATATATAAAACAACAATTGCAGAAAATAGCAAAAGAAATCGTTATTAATAAAACAGCGTAAAATGCTCAAACAGAACTCGTTGACAATCAAATCTCTGAAAAAGGATTCACCCTTCCTTGACTAAACTAATTTTTCCCTTGATATTCCACTATTTATATCTATCCTGACAAGTTATATCTATTCTGATTTATACCTATCCTTTTAGAAGAATATCGTATCATCGCTCTTTATCGATACACCGTGAAATTCCAATAATTTCAAGAACTACTATTTTGTCACCCATGTTTGATGTCATCCGATGTCATTCGCTTGACGTGCTATATATATATATATATATATATATATATATATATATATATATATAT
>JAPMOR010110301.1:0-11700 GCA_026543865.1 Argiope aurantia
AAATTATTTTAATTTTTTCCGAAATTTATAATAAGTAATCCGTACGTGATGAAGGCCCCCGAAATCGACAACAAAATATTCTTGTTAATATCAACCATTCCTCCAGCGGATAAGACAATGACCTCTTTTTTTTCCAATCTGTGGAGGAAGAAAACATCTTTGGCGCTTCTCCAGTTTTTCAACTGATGTTCTTCAAGTAATTGCCCTACCGTTCCTTTTATTTCTTGAATAGTTTCTGAAATCTTTGAGCTGCAAAAGATAAGAGAGAAAACGACGGAAACTGCTAGGGTAGTACTCAAAACACACTCTGCTATTACATAAGAAGACACATGTTCTTTGAAATATAAATCCAAAGTTAAGTACAGATTAAGAGAGCAGCTTAAAAGAATTGCAAACAACGGCGTTGATAACGTTTGTTTCAAAAATAATATATTTTTTTCAAGAGTATTGTAATTTCTTAGTAATTCAGAACCTTTTTGAGTTAACATATCAAAATCCATGCTTCTTAGATTATTTTTAAACTGAGAGAGGATGAATCCAAAATGTCTTATTAAAAGACAGCACGCGAAAGAGATAATGCTAAAAAATTCAGTTATCATATTATGATATAAATATTCACCAATTAAATTCACAACCATTCGGTACTTTTTTGCTTTAACTCTATACCCAAATGACCAGAAAATAGGTTCATTTCCATCAGATAAACAGAGTAAAAAAAGTACATAAAGAAATGGCACGCTTACGAAAATGAGCAAAATCATACGAATTAAACGTTTAAAAATTTTTCGAGGAAATAATATTGAGTATTTATTACGAGAGCTTAAGAAATATGTAAGATATTTTAGATTCTTTTCTTCTCGTAAAAATGCATACCACAACATAAACCACACAAAAACGTTGATCAAATACATTAATGATATTTTAAATTGTTGATCATAAAATATTCTAACAACACCAACCAAACTAATATATAGCGTATATACAGGAAATGAAATATTGAAATAATAAGAATAAAATTTAAAACACTTTTGAGAAATCCGCTTTTCGCCACTGTTACTGAGAGTAAGGATAATCCAAAGAGGGATATGCATTGTTCTCAGATTAGTTAAATATATTTTCTTCCTTTTTAATCATAAATCAGTAACCTGATATTAGAGCATTGATATCGTATCCTCAGCCTCGAAGTTTTGAGAACCAATTACACATGAAAACTTGCATTTATGATTAAAAAAGCACTTTAAGCACTTTAAGCCTGCTTTCATGGTATCAAATATTATATTCTTTAACAGTTTTAAAAGATTTGGAAAGAAGAACTGTCAATCCAAATACTTTTGCATTTGTTCCGATACTTTTGCATTTTAACCGAAGCTGAATTTTGGAAATCAGTTTCGTAATTCGTGTTCTTTAAAACCAAAAATTTATTAAATGGAAAAAGCAAAAGAAACTGAAACTTTCTGTTCATCCTTTTTCAATATATAGAATGTAATACGTGAGAATCCACTAATTTTCTTAGAATAAAATCTCGATAAATTTACTTTTGCATGCTTTTCTAGCATGCTTTTCTTTTCCTAATGGGCTTTCGCATGTATTAATGTGTGCAAATAAACATATGAAATGCAGGTAAATTTTTTTATCACCCTTGTAAACATTTTTCCGGTATTTGATATCTGCCCTGTAAGAGATAAATCTTTTTGCTTAAACTCATTTACAACTTTTCAAAATATTGGCAACTTTGATTGATAGATATTAAATCTAGCGCTTCTGTTAAAAATTCCGTTCGATTTTCGTAATAAACTGAAAACTTTTCTTGAATATGAATCAATTTTCGCAAATAAAATTCCAATTTCCATTTTGTATTGCGAAATAGAAGTGATTCTCATTGGAAAACAAAATTCAATAAACATTGCCTTTGGAAAAAATTTGCAATAAAATTCATAATATCGACATACATTGATTTTTAACTATCTTACAATTTTTTTTTATATTTATGCGCTCATTTGTACTAAAATAATCAATAATTTAAATCAAAATAGATCAATCTCCATGATATGACAGTGGTAAAGACATCTTTATGATATATTATTATCTGCAAAGATAATGCTAAATTAAATTCAGGTTGAGTTTTTTCCAGGAATCATGTCAATACTATTTCCTCCATTACTAAGAATAATTAATACAAAACAAATTTTAAAAAATTATAAAATTGCTAACTTAAAATATTGTAATGTATCTTAACATAAAAACTTACAATGTATTTTATTTAAAAGAAATATAAAATGACTTATCTAGTATTATTTAACGTTTAAAATAATGTCGGATGATATACTTAATGTTCATTTTCCCACACTCCCAAACTGCAATACAGCTTCAAAACTTTCAGAAAAATTTCAAGTATTTAATATCAGAAATTAGATTATATAGATCGGTGACAAATTATTTGCAAAAATATGTCAATATTTTAAAAATTAGAATTTCTTTTATTGGATGTCGGATAGTGATTATTAACAAAGAGATAAAATATTTCAGTAGAATTTCTAGTTCAGTTTCTGATACTTTAGCATAGTTAGAAAAAGAAAGAATTTTTATATTTAGTTTAGAACTATAATCAGGACCTTCAAATTTGAGCTTTAAATTATCAGCGAGTGAAAAAAAATCACTTCTATTCAGATTATTCTTTAAAATATCAAAAATGTTATTAAAAGAACTGGCTTCACATAAGTAAGAGTAGAATCAGTTTAATTATGGCCAACCCGTGTAAACGGATGGTTAAAAAAAACTTAGTTTTTTTAAAAAGTTTAATGTTGCATTTTATAGTCAATATAACTTGTCTCATAGGGCAAATAAAATTGTTTTGCCCTTTTTCAATATTAAATAGTTTAATTATTGAGTTTATTGAGTTTAATTATTGAGTATTTAATTATTTAATTATTAATAATTTAATTATAATTTAATTATGGAGATTTATTTAATTATTAATAATTTAATTATAATTTTTTTTCACAATTTATTTGACACAACCCAAATCAATAGAAGGTGTCTGAAGAAGTTCTGGAGGAGTGCAAAAGAGGGCAAGATGATTAGGGGACTTTATGTAATTTTCAGCACCATTTTTCTCCTTTAGCTTATTATTTTTTGATGAATAATTTGAATTCGTATTTTGTGACCTTTTTTAGTTTTAATGTTTTAGTTTATTTTTAAAGTTTGTCAAATATGTGAACTAAATATATTAATAATGTTGTAGTCTTTCTAAATATATAAAATTTGGAGAAAAATGACTGCAATTTGTTATGAAGATGCTAAATGGTGGATTTTTGCTATTATTATTTACGTACTATTAGAACGTAAATTCTATCTAAAAGCAGCACCAACTGCATTATATTACTTTATAAAGGGCTTCATAGTTGATTGTACCTATTTGAAGCTTGTCTAAATTTTTCATAAATACAGGGTGGTGTACTCATGGAATTTCGAAAAAAGTTTTTTAGTTTCAAAATGTCCATCAGAAGTCGTTTTTTTCGGAAAAAAAATTAAATTGAACACAATTAACGACCAAAACGGAATACAGAAATAATAGTAACATTTATTGACTATTTTCTGGTCACCTTGTCATCGAACCACTTAAAGTAATTCAAGGGAAAATTAACAGTACGCTGTTTGAGGGAAGGAAAAAAAAGCAGTCCAGTTTGCAGAAACAAGAAAACGAAATTGCAGAAGAGGAGCAGTTGTTAATCGTGTCTAGGATGATGTATAGAAAGATTTTCCATGTGACCACCCTCATTCAACAATTTAAAGAGTATCGATTTCCTAAAAACTGACATTTAAGACAAAAAAAAATATTTAAATTTATATTATATAGAAATTCAGCTTGTGAGATCAAATATATTGGCTGTGCTAGCAATCTAAAATGAGATATAGATTCGGATTCTTTGAGCAGAAAATTATTGCTCTTTGAATTCAAATTTTATTTAAACTGAAATGAAAATCGTGTTCTATCATCGCCGTTTCGATTATACTCCCTGTTCGGAAGAATAATATTATAATGCTGATTTCACCGACTCCTTTTATAAGATTCAACGAATTTCGCTTTTCCACTAAGTAATCGAATGATTAATTTTTCTACTGTAATATGATCCTCAGTTATATAGAAAAAGTGTTAATATTTAAAAAATATTTAACTAAAGTTTTATTTTAGTTAAATACTGAAATTTTGAAAATTTATTTATGTATATTAACTATCTAAGATGAACAAATTTGTTATATTTGGTATATCTAGATGTAATAACCCACCTTGCAGAGCGCATTGCAAGATGTTTGTACATTAAATTGACATGGCGCAGTTTTCAAATGATATGCAGCTTATAAGTATAATTATCTTAAAAACCGTATTTATAACGAACACTAAAATTCAAATTTATATTTTCGTTTATGATTATTTCAATAAAAACTATTATAATTTTAAAAGAAAAACTATACAATGTGTAAAATAAAATATTAGATTCAATGAAATAAACTTCTTATGAAAAAAGCAGTTTTAATTTATATCTGTGCAAAATAGAGAATATTTTGAAAAAAAGAACTAATGTTTTTTGTTTTTTTTTGCTAGCAACTTAAACAGTTTCTAAAGAAAATATATTGTATAATACTAACTCATCGACAGCAACAGAATAAACTCTGTGAGAGACTGGACACTTATTTCGGACCTCTAACCTACAACGGAAATATTATCAAATTGCTTAACTAATATAATTTCACTTCTCATAATATAATCCATTTCATCTTATAAAACCCAGAATTTAAGAGCCTTTTTATTCCCTTTCACTTTAATTCAGAATATATCGTCGTGCTTGTAAGATGTTGGTACTTAAGATTCGGAAATCTTTTAGAAGAAAGAAAAGGACAAATAGGTACCAGCAGGAAAATTATTTAGTTGTAACTGATTTTCTTTGCTGTGTTCAATACATTACTGCAATAACTCTATTTCACTGTATATTACACACTGGAAAAAATAATTATAATACCGAAAATGAAAGTGAATATTTGAATACACCCGATACAAAGTACTGAAAGATAAATATATTATATAAAAAAATATCACTTATGATTTTGAAGAGAAAGATTTGCTTTAAAACTCATTACTGATCGCACAAACACACAGAAAAAAATAATGAAGAAAAATATATACGACGAGAAAGATTCAGATTGCAACAGACAATTTTCTTAAGTTAATGAATAAAAAGTTACATACAAAGCAAACATTTCAGCATTATTCATCCATACAAACCCATACTAAATTATTCGCAAGATAGAAATGAAATAACAGAAAACTTTCTGAAAAAAAATTAAATCATTCCTAATTTTCAATACAATTGGCTTTCAAGAAAAGACATAAAAACCTTTATTAAATGCCTAGAGAAAGTCGCAAAGAAAAAGCGAAAAATAGATTTAATTGTTAGTAATATTAGATTTAAAATATTCTATGATTACCGAAATAACTTCAAATGCTTCAGAAGTGCATTAATTGAATGTTCAGAAAGAGAAAAGGAAGAAAAAGCTATTTGTATTTAAGTAACCCAGATTTAGTAGGTTGTATATTTGCCACTAAAAAAATAAAATTTTACAAAACTTACTTATAAAGCTGTAATAAATACAACAGAAAATACAATATAAGATAGAAAGAATAAAATAATGAATATTTTAGATTAAAACATTTAACACTCATTCTTCGATCTACGAGTAATTTCAAAATTAAGGGTAATATATGTAAAGGAAAAAAAGTCCAACCACACATTATTTTCCTGATTAGCATGTTATATTTAGAGTTAAAACGTTATCATTTATAAATCATACATAAGTTGTGAAGCTATTAGTTTTCAGAGACAATTGATTTAAGTTATATTATCATAAAAAAAAAACTACATTTTTTTATCATTACCGGAAATGGCCCTGGGAAGATTCCTCTTCTTCAGATACAAAAATTTGTGCCACTCATTGAAAAGTAAATAATTAAATATTCTCAAGATAAAATATATGATCATGTCTCCAAATTCGCTCAAAGTTTATTTATTATTTCAATACATATTTTCGATCATGAAGTTCCATATATATTATAGCTAAGTGGAATATTTTTCTTTTCTAGTAACAGCAATTAAAATTACAATCCCAGGCACAGTCATTAATAAATTTAAGTGAAAAATATTATTTAAAAGTTTTAAGCCAACTAAAGTATTTTAAGGTATTTCAAACGCCTTTAAGTATTTTAATCTAGAACATCTGTAAAGAGGGTACATTTTCATTTATACTAATCTCTCCAAATCTATAAAAAGTAAATCATGTTAATTAAAAACACGAATTTGGGAATCCATCTTTGTATCGACTAAATACATTCGTTACTCAAACTCATTGCATTTTTTTCGTAGTTTACAAAAACCAATACATATAACAATTGAACATATCTATTACGTAAACAGGAACCAAACATATGTAAAATCTGATCCCACATTATTTTCTTTTTATTTTAAACATGAGTTTTTAATTCCCCTAATTTTTTAAGCTTTTCAGAAAATAGTTTTATTCCAGTAGATAACAGATTTGGGCCTCTATTGCCTTATTTCATGTTAAGTAGATGCTCAGGGAAAAAATTAATTTTATTTAAAGCTAGATGGACAGATTTATTCATTAAAAAAGAAAAGGAAAAAATTATTCTAAAAAGCTATTTTTTAAGTGACTATATTTAAAATAGAGTGTATACTTCTTATTCCAGAGTTTTAAGATAATGTTATTTTGCATGCTATATATTTATTAACATTCCTTTTATTTTTTCTTTTTTATTTTGTGGATAAAATTTTAATTGTAAAATTTTAATTTGCTTCTTTAAATTATTTTAAACTTCTTCCAATTAATATATATATATTCTGTATACGAGTAAAGCTTTTATAACGGTAAATAAAATAATTTTTTCCATACAAAAAATATGATTTCTTTCTTTTTCATTAAAAGGAGAAAGGAAACACCATTTCCTTTTCCAAAATTTTCAACTGGTGTTACAATTAAAAAACTTGCTGCTTCCTGATGTTTTGAATACCTTCTGGAATCTTAGAATTGCAGATTATAAAATTAAAAATAGAAAATAAACTGAAGAAATATCCATAAAAAATTTGCATTGAAAAATATAGGCTTTCCATTTTTTTAAATAGAAATCCATAGTAAAGTAGTCATTAGGTAAAACATCAAATATTTGCATTCATTTATAAAATCTTTAATAAACTGCTATCCAAATGATTATTTATAATGCAACTTCAACTCTTGGACAATATAGTATTATAATTATTTTAATTAGAAATTCGAAACAACGTTAATATTATGTCACAGTTGGTTAATTTTTTTGTATAATTTAGTCAAGTAATTGTGTTTTGTATTTTGTTCTATTGAAAAAAAAGGATTTAGTTTTAAAATAAAAAAATCTTAAACTTAATCTCAACAAAATTAATCGCTTAAAATAAAAGCAGTAGTTTTCCATTTCCACAAAAAGTAATTAATTTTGGTAAACGATAATAAAAATAGTTCATGCAAGTCTTGTTACTGAATTGTCAAATGATTTTATTATAGAGTGTATTAAATACTCCTCAATAAAGGTAAATACATCTATACTTATAAATAAAGCTCAATGTGTGTGTGTGTGTGTTGGCGCTCTACAGGCCAGGCCATTTGCCCTACAGCTGCCAAATTTGGTGCATGTATACCTTAGAGGTCCGGAATATGCACCTGGGGTCCCTCTTTTTGAATTTTTAATTATAATTTTTATTAATGAAAAACTAACTTTCCGGCCAAAAACATCTTCCATTTTCCCCACCGCCAAATGATTAAGGCTTCAGTTTCCCCCCCCCCCAACAGTAATAAGGCAAGGGTTAACATTTTTCGGCCGATTATTTCAAACGATTCTGTTTATTTTTTTAATGTTTTAAGTATTTAAAATTAAACATTGTTAATTAATCCATGTTTGAGATTCATTCTGAAGTACTTTTGAATTAAAATAACACAGAATAAAGGAAATTAAAAATTTCTAATCTATATCGCGTTACACCAACTGGCGTAGAAAAATTCACGCATTTGCTTTACCGTAACTGGCGTTGAAAATTCACGCATGCGCATTGTGTTCTGATTTTTGAAATGACAACCATTAACAACGGATGATTTAAATTATTTTTAGGTTAGTTGCGTGCTTTTGTAATTAAATTGCATTTATGTTAGTTATATATTTTTTGTATATGCTTATAGTTTTAAGTACATCATTTTTAAATAGTTTTTTTAAACTTGTTTTCAATGATTTAAATTATTTTTAGGTTAGTTGCATGCTTTTGTAATTAAATTGTATTTGTGTTATTTATTTATTTTTTGTATATGCTTATAGCATTAAGTAAATCGTTTTTTAAGTAGTTTATTTAAACCTGTTTTCGACCAATTATTTTAAGCGATTCATTTTATTTTCTTAGTGTTTGATGCATTTAAAATTAAACATTGTTAATTAATCGATCTGTTCATGATGAATCTGAGAAAATTTTATTGACAAATTCTTGAGATATTACATAAATTAAGAAAGATATTCTTTAGTGCCCATAAATTTTAAACGCTCAGTGACTCTGTTATCAGTAATCATATTATAAAAAAAATGCTTTGTTTCAGTAAAAAATATGATTATATTAATTGCAGATCAATTCTTTCCACTTTAATTTAAAGCATAAATTCTACGAGAGGTAACAGAAAATTAGAGAGATACATATTACGTTATGACTGAAAGCCTTTATAATATTATGAGTGAATTATATGACTATCAAAATTTGAAGTTTTAATTTATTTTGATGAAGAATATATTAAAGTTGGAATTGCGTAAAATATTTAATTAATAAAATTTAAACGAACATTAAGATTGGCGAACCAGCTGGTCGCCAAAGGCAGCTAGTATATAATAAATATTCCTTAATAATGATGATGTGTCCGCGTTACCACGGAAAGGGGAAGCAGTATCTTCTGAAGGTAAGGACCCCTATTTATTAATAATGATAAATATATATTAAATAATTAGTCACTAAAGATAAATACGTATTCATTATATTCCTCATTAATGCTAAATACATATACATGAAATATTCCTCACTAATAATAAATGTATGCACACTAAATATTGTTCAAAATTGATAAATACATATTCATTATATTCTTCACTAATGATAAATAAATATACAATAAATATTCCTCAATGATGATAAATACATATACTTTAAACGCTCCTCAATTATGGTAAATACATGTATATTAAATATTTCTCAATAATGATACATTAAATATTAATCAATAATGATTAATATAATGCCTTTTAAAGAGAAAAAAAATATTTCGTTATTTCGTGAAAGCTTTTACAATATCGATTTTAAATTTCCTTTTGTTTCGTCTTAAATTTTTCCCTCCTTTTCTTGAATTGCTTTTGCATTATTTTAATTTTGTTTTAAGCTGAAAATCAGCAATCCATATGTAAAAAGAGACCCTTCTATGGACAAAAGAAGAATCATTTTCAAATCAATTATTAAACCAGCTGACAAGAAAATGACTTCTTTCCTTTCCAATCTTTTCAAACACCAAACGAATTTTCCTTTTGGCGAAATACTCAATCCATGTTTCTTATTTAAAAGGCCAGCCGTTTTCTTTATATTTTGAATATTCTCCAGAATCTTAAAACTGTAGAATAGGAGAGAAAAAATAGCAACTGTACCAACAGAAATATCCATGACAAAATTTACAATAAGCAATCTAGATTCTTCAAATCGCAAACTGAAACCAAAAGCAAAGTACGGATGAAGAGAACAAGTCTAAAGAATGCCAAATAATGACGTTGATAACGTTTATTTCAGAATACAAACGTTTTCTTCAAGTATATTGTAACCTCTAAGTATTTTGAAACTTTCTTCTGTTAACGAAAACATATTCATTCTCTTTAAATTATTATTATACACAAAGAGCTGGCATCCAAAATCTCTAATTAAGAAACAACAAGATAAAATGGTGATATATAGAAACTAAACGAAGACACTGTAGTAAATATATTCACCCATAAAAATATAACCGCTTGATATATTTTATCTTTAAATATGTGTCCCAATGACCAGTAATTCGATTTATCTTCACCTAAAATGTTAGCTTCGAGAGCTGCAAGAACCATGTGCAGAGTTCTGAGAATAATCAAAAGCAATTTAATGAAATATTTTTAAGTTTTGGTAGGTCGAATTGTTAGTTGCTTGTTGCGACATCTTATGGTATGTGTAAGAAATCTTAGGTTCTTATGTTCATGCAAAATTGAATACCACAACGTAATACAAATCGCAATATTAAGAATATATATCAAAGAAAATTTAAAACATTCTTCGTTTATGGAATACACTAAGGTAACAAAAAGTAGATATTCTGCGAAGAGAGGAAAAATATTAGAAAAATGATAAGAATAACAATCAAAAGCTTTTCTACGAGTTTTTTGATCTCCAACATTAATAAGGGAACGGATAATATGCGAAGGGATGTGGGGGGTTCTAAAATTTTCTTTATTAATAAGATCACGCTTTCGTAGTATTAAGCACATGGCTGGGATATTGGTGGTTTGCGTTTTTGAGTGCCATTTCATGCTACAATTTTAGAGTATTTAAAAAAATCATGCCGGTTTTGTCTGGCGTTGCGTCAAGTATCAGTAGCCTTTTCTTTTGATTACTTTGAAAAAGTTATATAAAAAATACAATGTCATTGTTACCAAATGTCATTTTCTAATTTGACCACTACTACAATTTGTACCTACGCTTCAATCCAGCTTGTCCAAAGATTTTAAAGTTGGTTACAAATTTAAAAAAAAAATGAAACCTTTGTCATTAATTGTAACACTTTTGTACAATTAATGGCAGTGCTGAGTATATTTCTATATACTCAGCGCTGCAATTCTTTTAAAAATATTTAAAGTATTTGCATTTGGAAACAAGTTCTTCAGCCCCTCGCGTGCAGTAGTGTGTTCAGACACTCATAACGAAATTCAAAGAAGTAATCTTTTTTTTTATAAACGTTTATCCGAAATTTCTCGTTTGCATTTTTTAATAGACCAAACTCTTTTAATAAAAGACTTTAATGTTATATGGAAAGTAAAATTAATCGCCACTTTTAAAGTACGATATTTGAAATTTGATACTTTAAGTTTTTACTTTGTTTGATCTTTCATTATGAAATGAGAGTGACTTTTCAAACTAATAGATTTTACTAGATAAAATTGAAGATGGAATTTTCATTATATATTGTAAAATTATAGAATAGCACATTTTAAATGACATTTAACGGATATATATATCTGAAATAATAACAAAATATTTTGGAAATTACTTATAATAAAATTTGCATTAATCTATATTAATCTATATTTGTATGAGAATCTATGCATAATCTATATTGTTCTATCGTTTTATTTATTAAAATAAATGTTTCCTAACTACAAAGTTAGAATTTTGTAGTCACTAACTTTACTTCTAAGTGATACATTAGTGTTTTGAGATTTTGTTCTTATATTATATTATAATATAATGTAATATAATATTAGTGATACATTAGAGTTTTGATATTTTGTTTATATGACAAACTTTAATCATTATTTGATTAAACTTTATAACATAGACACTTCTA
>JAPMOR010110303.1:16939-105459 GCA_026543865.1 Argiope aurantia
CACATGGCTCATGTTGTGTACATTTGTTTAGACTAGTTTCCTCTATTTATATATCAGCTCTATGATCAGAGTAGTCAGTTAATGGTAATGATTTAGAAACGAAAGGGTTAAAATGAGTTGCTTGCTTTTCAATAAAATTCCTGACAAAACAGACATCGTATCAAAAGTAAGAACAAATAAGAATCAGAATACTTTTTCAGTTCGGAAGTAACTAACAAACGAAATATGACTGTACCCCACCCCAATAGCACACAAATATTGTACAATATTGTATGACATTCGTCAATATTCACAATATTGCTTAATATTGTGGAATATTTAATTTCATACAATATCACACAATATTGTGCAACAGGCTATGCTACCGGGATCACTAATCCGGTTCGTTAAGTACTCCTATCTTCCCCCTTCCTGTGAACTCTAACAATAAAAAGTTTTCTACTTACGTCCGTGTATATTCCACAAGCAATGATATAAAATCGGCTTGGATTATCTTTTATCTTATCACATATTTTATTTTTGCTTTGCTTTGAACCTGACATTGCACCATTTCTTATCATTATGAGGCTACAGATTTCGGTGTAATACAAGGTAATTGAGAAATTACCTATAATAGTTTATTTTTGAAGCATGATAATTCATCTATAGGGCATGCAATATTAATAAGAATGTGTTTTTCTGATAATAGTTATGAATTTGATAATCACAATATTTCGAATTATTGTTGTTTTTTTATCAAAAAATATATACAGTTTTCCATAAATAAGTATTCATAATGTAATACGTAAATGCTTTTGAGACGAACGTTTTTATGCAATTACCGATGAAAAGGTACATTTACAGCATTACCTGAAAAGCATCTGGTGGGGATGTTAGATTTAATTCAACGTGCAATGTTAACTTATTTTTAATTTTGAAAAAAAAATTAAGCAGTTTGGAATCTTTAACAGGAAACATCGTACCCTTAAAAAGATGTTGTTACTGCTTATCTGCCTTGATTTGAATACCAATTCAAACCAAGACAAGAGATTAGGGAGAGAGGGGTGCAGAAGCTTCTGAGGGTACCCTGAAACACCCAAAGGCAGAAGTCTGACTTTAGCTCAGATGAAGATGACACTCACTTGCACAACCCTTTTTTCCAGGGGGGCTCTTTCACACACCTCATAGACAGAGCACTGGGTAAAGAACAACCATGCATGAACAAGAATCGAACCCGAGACGCCCAAATCACGGGGAAGACGCACTAGCCTTAGGCCAGGACGCCGACCCTAATAGCTCTATTCTTATATTATTACTTTTTAAAATATTTTTAAGTATGTAAGTATGTAACCTGCTCGCGAAAATATAAATTCAGTATCATCTCACATAAACATGAATATAAACAAACTAACTAAAACAAGAATGGCAATGTTTTAAGATGTATTTAAAAATACTTTTTAAAATTTAATAAAATTAGAAAAAAATAATTATATGGAAATAAAATTGATTACCTTGAAAATAAAATATATATATATCAGTAAAATTTATTTTTATATCCGTCAGTATGCTTGGAAGCAACTGAGAAAAAGCTCTAATATTCTAAAACTCTAATGTTCTTAAACATACTTTTTAAAATTTATTAAAATTAGAGAAAAAAATTATACGGAAATAAAATTGGTACTCTTCAAAATTAAAAAAATATATACATTATTGTAAAATTGATTTTTTTTTTTTTATTCCTCAATATGCTTGGAAGCAACTGAGAAAAATTTGTAATATTCTAAAGCTCTAATGTTCTTATATATATATATATATATTTTAATTCATTAAAATCAGAGAAAAAAATTATATGGAAATAAAATTGGTGATCTTCAAAATAATGTATATATTTGTAAAATTTATTTTTTTGATCCCATAATATGCTTGGAAGCAACTGAAGGAAAGCTCAAATGTTCTTAAAATACTTTTTAAAATTTATTAAAAAAATATTATGCAGAAAAATATTGGTAATCTTCAAAATTTAAAAAAATATATACATTATTGTAAAATTGTTTTTCATCCCTCAATATGCCTGGAGGCAACTGAGAAAAAGCTCTATTACTGAAAAATTACCGACTATTAAAGTCACTTTATGTTTTTACATTTCGTATTTACGTGTTCATATGTACTCGGACGTACATACAGGTAGGCAATGTATGAAAGAGTTTTATTCAGAATTGAAAAGAAATCAACAAATTGAGTGAAAATATCGCATGCAATACTTCACTCATTTACTTAAAAGCATTTTTCATAGATATAGATACAGTTTCATGAAGTCTTTTTTTTTTTTTTGGACTCAAAGAGGCCTAAAATCGAAGAGCTGTTATTTTTTTAAAGATAATTACAATACTTTCTCTTTATGCACGACAAAGTAAGAAAATAATTTAAAATATTTAAGTCGAATTTTAAATATTTAAGTCGAGAAAGAAATATCTAAGGTTATTGAACCTATAGGAACTTCTTCCTGCATTTCCTTATTTGCTGCATCTGAAGTGATTCTCTCCTTAAGCGAATTAGAAAGATTAAAAATATTCTTTTCACGGAACACGTGACGATTATATAAGAAAGTAGAATTATCACCACGAAATTGAGTCTGAAATTTAGAGATAAAAGTTCATTTCTTATTATTTGCTTTATTATCAGTCAATAATATCTTATCAAAGAATGTAAACAGGTTTAATTATCCTACAGAACGATCAGAATTGAACCCAGCACTCTAACAAAAATAGGTTATCGAGAATCATTTAAAATTCTTTACTCATACTATTAAAAAATAACCAGAGGGAGTGGTACCCCCAAAACTTCCTCGCATACTCTCTAATAAATTTCTCATGCCAAAGAATGCCTTACATGGCACTGGCATACAATAGTTACGAAATATTAACTTTTGGCGTGAATTTCGCAGTTTTATTTAATCCATGGTGTGATACTTGGCAAGTTATTTGGCGATTCATCCCCGGCATGCAATAAATAGTATCCGAAAATCGAATTTTTGTTTTAGACGTGTTTTTCTCAACCGATTGAAACAAAATTTTAACACAAAACTGTATTTGTAATCACAAATTCTCATACTAAATTTGATATATTTAAATCCTTGCGTTTTTGAATTATCGCGCTTATCATGTGTCTGAAATTACAGACCGATAGATAGTCAAGCCGCAGTTGGATTTAGCTCAAACTCTGACAGATGCCTATACTATAGATATCAAATCTGTGTACCAAATCTTATTTATCTAGCTCTCTTCATTTTAGGGTTATCGTGTTGGCTTATTTTCGAACAGACGGACTTCCTAAGAACAGATATTACTCAAAATTTGAAAGAAATCTGCAAATTTGTCACAAAGAACGTATGTCGAATGTCAACTGTCTAGCTCAAGTGTGTTTGAGTTATCTCTGTCAAAGACAGACAGATGAACATTTTCTAAAAATGTGTTTTACGAATTGAGGAAGGTCTAAAACTTGGAGATTCCTCGAAATTTCGACCTAGAATATTTTGATGATTACAATACTTTTCCATAAAACAATGATTTCAAAAAAAAATGAAATACTGATCTTAATCTTTTTGTAATTATATAGGATAAGTTGTTCTAATAAAAACAAAAGAAATAACTCAATAAATTTCTTGTAATTCACTATATAAATGTTACAATACAAAGAAATACTAGTTTTTATTTTCTCGTAAACGAAGAGTACAAAGCGAAGGTAATGAAACCGACAAATAATTTCGAAGATATTTCGATGAATCTGCTCGTTTCAGATATAAAAACACATTTTTGAAATTATGTGTCTCTCTGTGAAAATGATAGCACAAAAACGCATTCAGGTGGGGTGATGAGATTTGATTTAAGCTCATAACCTCGTATTTATTGATCTAGTGATTAAATCCGTTTGAAGAAACTCTGTTTCTGTATCTGTGTGCATGTAATTTGGTACTTAATTTTATCTTCAAAAATGTAAAATAAATGTTGATTCAAACTCACCTACGGGTGGTCATCTGTCTGCGTGTCTTCCCCCCCCCCATTCGTTCTCTGATTGTTTTTAATAAAGACTACATACACACTCAGTTTCTCTTGATAATTTTTTTTAAAAAAAATTTAATTTTAAAGCCACACCTAAGCTCAATTGCCTAGCGCATTTCGTCTAAAATTTACACGATGTATACAAAACGGAAGTATAATCGCCTAAATAATTTGAATTCGAAAATTTAGCAAATATTCATATTTTGTTCTTCAATGCATTTGAAAAACATATTTTTGAAATTATATTTGTCTGTCTGTCAAAATATAACTAAAAAATATATTGAGCTAGACCGATGAAATATGGCGTGAGGTCTCTGCAACAAATTTATGAATTTCTATCAAATTTTGAACGAAACTCGTTCGCATCAGGCATGTCTTAGTGCAAATGAATACAGAATGAATGCACAAAACATCAAAATCTAGATAATTAAAATTTGGTTTACAGATTTAGCCTCTAAAGCTTGTATCCGTATCGAATTTAAAAACCAAATCCATCAACGAGTTGATCATCTCTGTTAAGTACATTTGCATTCATTAAACACAATGAGCTAGATGAATGAAATATGATTTGTGATTTTGCTAATAAAATTATAGTTCTGTGCCATAACTGATTTTCTTTACATTACTACGAAGGACTAAATGCACATATGCGGAACTCTGAAAATAAAAATGTGAGTACTAGTGATGTTTATAGACTTTTTCAGTGTTCACAATTTTTATGCTGGAAGAAAGAGGAATAATATCTTTATTAAGGGTGTATACGAGAGAGTTTTGCAGAGAAAATTTCCACTGTTTTCAATTGATCTTTTCATATTTATAATGAAGGAACACTGTAATCGATTTTTAAGTCTCTTACTAATGTTCAATAGTTTTGAAATTTCTTCATTACTATTATAATATTTTCAGAATTAAATTATCAGTTAATAGTTAATGAAATTAAATTGCCATTTTGTGTTGGTGTTAATATGTCCACACCAGTGAATAGAAGCGAAATTCCGACAGTCTAATCAAAACTAAATAAGTAAATAAAATATCATTCAAGTTTTTAAAGATGGAATTACGCAATCTATTTTTCACTCACTTTTTGATTAGCAAGAATTTTAAAATTTTATAATTTCAGGTATTGTTTATAACATTGTACTATTTAATTATTTTAAAAAGCTACTTTCTTTTAATAATTAGTTAAATTAAATTTTGATTTCCGTACCAGTAGCGCCGTCTAACAGTGAATTTGAGAAGCAATTGATCTCAAGATCTTACAGTAAAATTAATTTTTAAAAAGAACGAATACTGCTGTTTAGGGCACTGATAAAAATGTATTTTCAACAACTATTTTTTTTTATTTCTCTTCCAATATTTGTCTCCTTTTGAATATAAATACTTTTAAGAAAACGAATACTACTGTTTAATAAACTAATAAAAATTCATTTTTGAAAGCTGTTCTTATTTTTTCTTCCCTAAATTTTTTTCATTGGAATTTTTATTGCAATTCCTCTAGCTTCGTATTCACCGACAGTTTTTAAAGCTAAAATTCCATTTGTCTCAATTCAGTTAATTTAAAAAACACAATATTTACATTGATCGAAAAGTTAAGCATATACTTACCAATAGATGAAATAAAGCAGTAAAAACAAAAATTCAGATTTTCAATAATGAAAAGCATACTGAAGATTAGAAAAATGATGCGAAACAAAAACAAAAAATAACAATATATGAAATAAAAGAACAACTTCTTCCGTGCACGAGATTAACTTTATCTCTGTTAACCTTATTCTCTGGTATAAAAAAAAAAACGATTTAAAATTACACATTACTAAAAATGTTTAATCATATTTCCTAGTACAAAGAACTTTATCCTCCAAAAAAATAAATAATAAAATGAGAGATGGCACGCCAGGAAATACATCATTGAATTACATCACATTGCTTATTGAATAATGAGGTCATGTGATCATTTCCAAAACTCTCGCTCGTCAAGCTGTTTTTGAGCTATCTTCAATAGTTTAGAACAGAAAAATTAAGTAGTCTGAAAAATGTTTTTAATCTTTTGTGATGTAATTTTAATATAATAATGTTTAAAAAGTCAAAAATTATGTTTATTTGTAACAGATTGGGAAATGGGTTCCGCACAAACCTTGAATTATATATCCCCATTTGTTCTAAATTTTACTTATCATTAGTATTAATAAATATTAACTAAATATAATATGCAAAAAAGTAAATATTAAATTCTCAACTTCCGCTTATCCTAAATTTTAAATGTAAGTAAACTGCTGATATAAAAAAAATTATTAATAGAATTTAATCGTAAAATGTTAAAATAAAAATTTAATTGTATACGTTAAAATTAATTTTTAGATATGCTATAAAAATTAAATATACTTTAATTTGTTTAATCGTAATTTTAATGATTCAAGTAAACACACGTTGCAAATATAATATTTTATTATTCATAGAATTAATTTCTTTCAACTTTATTTAAATAGCATCCAGATTAAAAAAGAATTAAATTTGAAGTTATTGAAATTAATTTGAACTATTTGAATTAATCATTTACTTTGCTAATTTATTTACTTTACTTAGATTAAATAAGAATGAAATTTGAAACTTTTTCTTACTGTATAAAATTATCATGAAATGGTGGATTCAGACATTTTGTGGCACCAAACTCTTTTAATAAGCTTATAAAAATATTTATTAAATATTAATTATTATTATTATATTAAAATAAATAAAATATTAAATTATATATTATAAGTTATTTATTAAATATAATAAATTTATAAGTTAATAAGTCAATTTATTTTCACATTTCAACCTATTTTTAATTTAATTGAACATGTTAATGATTTATTGATTTTAATGTTGGGTATTATTAGATCTGATTAAAATAAATATGTTTATGCATTTATTTTTTATATATATCATGGGAAAACAATGACTTAAAAAAATAAATTTTTTGAATACTCTATCTTAATTATTAGTTAATATTAATATAATAATGTTAATATATGATGAACTCTTACTTAAAAAAGCAGCAATTATTATAATTACACTAGCTGCCCCTGCAAACGTTGTTCTGTCATATAAATTATTTCTAATGAATATTTTGGTTGTTAATTAAAAAATAACGAATGTATTGTGTGTGGGGATGGGATCTATGACAGAAAGAGGAATGGAGCGCTGTAGACGATGATCGCTGATAAAAAAAATAAATAAATAAAAAACGCCAACCATTCATTTTCTCAATACAATGTATTTCATTAACGTAACGAACATATACATTGTTTGATTTCTTAATAGTTAAATGTAAAGTGAAAAAAGTAATATATTTTTTTATTCTAGAGCAATTGAGTATGCGATATTTTTTGTCAGTTCGTCTTTAGCCAATACAAATATGCGCGATGGTTTACCCACGCGAGAACATGCTACGTATAATTGTCCGTGCGAAAAACATGGTGTGCCCAAATCTAAGCCTCAAACAGACATCGTTTGGTCTTGCGACTTATTGATTGTCATTGCGAATGCCAATCTAATAGGAAATTGAACGCGTTTGAATTCAATTGGCACATTAGTGAGAATCATTGGAATTCGTGGCAGCAAAACATTTTCGGCTGCCATTCAAAATGGTGGTTTCGATAACGTTTTTCATCAATTTTTTTAGACAAAACGCCTGCCATTTCACAAACATGGTGGGTTCAAATTCCGATGTAAAATAACTGGAAATCCAACTTTCAGTCGTAGAAAGCGTGGTGACATGCCTGGCAAATCCAGTGAGTTCAAAAACTGTTGGATAATTTACAGCTTCGTTAGCATCGCAAACTGCATCAGGCGATTTGAATGATACCAAGTCGCCTGTCAACGACTGCTGCATCTTGAAGTTTAAATTGTCGACGTCCACATTTTTTGCTGCCAAAATGGCTCTTTCTGCCAGCCAAGCATGATTTATGGATTGTGTGCGTACATCAAGAAATATGCGGTCAATGAGAGCATGTTGCGAATCAACGACAGTACAGAAATTAGAGGGCAATTTTATGCATCCAGTATTTTCATAGACAGCAACTTTTCCATCGCCGATATCTAACAATTGGTCCGAGAATGTGTCAGCAAATAGATCTTGTAGCATTTGAACGTGCATGTTTATTTTTGGCTGGACATTTTCAACATCACGCCACAATGGCGATGATTTCAAGCAAGCATTGATATCATCAGCGTACGTTAAACATGGATAGGGACGCCCTAATTACCTAGAGTTATCAAATATACTTTATGACCTATTGTCATACCTACCAAATACACATAAAAAGTTTCATAAAAATCAGTCGAACCGTTTCGGAGGAGTACGAACACAAACACCATGACACGAGATTTTTATATATCTATCTATATCTATACTTATAATAAAGCTCAATGTGTGTGTGTGTGTGTGTGTGCTGGCGCTCTACAGACCAGACCATTCAACCTACAGCTACCAAATTTGGCACGTGTATACCTTGGAGGCCGGGAACGTGCACCTGGGGGTTATTTTTTCGAATTTTTAACTACAATTTTATTTATTTAAAAATTAACCGAAATTTTGACGTGTTTCTGCTATAACTGCCGAAAATATTACCGCGCAAAAAAGATTTTTACATGAAGTTAAAGATAAAAAATTTATCTTTTAAATGATACTACTGTTTTAATCTTAAAATTAAATTTCTATTTTTAATGAATTTTTAAATAAATATTTTAACTATGTTTTTCAATAATTTTCTTCGTCAAAAATAAAAATGAGAATTAAGCACGTTTCGCATTCATGAGAAAAAAATAGCTTTTTTCAAAGTGTTGCCATCACATTGATTAAAGCTCTAACTGAAAATAAATTAAATCTTTTTGGAAATGAAATCTGCAAAAATATAATTTTCGGTACGTGTAGGAAATGAAACAAATATGAAATATTATTTTTTCTAAAAAATAAATTCAAGAAAAATTATTTTATGATCTTTTACACTCTCTATACAGGGTGTTTATTCAGTCCCGGATCCATTTTGATATTTAATGACTCATAAAATAATGAAGATGTAAACAAACTTATGGCATTTATTGATGGAATAACTCGTATATTTTCCTTTTCAGGTTTGAATATTTTTACTTTTGTAAATATCGTCTGCGCGTGTTTTTAATTTCAGATAATTTCATTTTGCAGTCTAAATATCTGTACTTTTCTAAATATCGTCTGCTTATTAATTGCATTTTTCTCTCTTTTGCTTTTGGCAACTATTGAAATGTTATGTTTACTTTTGATATGTTTGTTCTATGTAGTACTTTAGTATGTGATGTTTTATTCGATCGGATGTTAAGGAGAATGCATACACCACAAGAGAAAGCACAGATTTTATGGTGGTCATAGAGTTAATTTCCAATCAACTAAATCACTGACGTTCAAGAGTTAATTTCAAATCACTTAAACTGACTGATTTATGAATATTTGAATATCACTATTCAATAAAAAAAGGATAATTTTAGATTTTTCATCGATCGTTTAAAAGAAAATACGCCAATTAGCGCGCAGGTTTCTCAAGATTAATTGGCCTAAGATTATGAAAATGGTGAGTTTTTCTAAATTTTTAACATTTAAAACTTCATAAATAAGTCTTAGTTGATCGTAGAAAATAGAAACATTCATTCATTTATTTAAAATTTGGTGTGTCCAGAATATTTATCAGAATATGATACCTTACTGCATTAAATTTAGACTTCATAATTTTTGAAATATATTTATAAGCAGGAACAAAATATTATTATTGATTTCATTTCAATCATTTTGAAAGCAAAACTAAAAACTGAATTTTATACTGAATCTCAGAAATTTTTGTTGAATTATTGTTTATTGTTTATCACATAAACTATGAAAAATATTTTGTAGTTAACATAAGTCTTAAATACCGATCGATTCTGTTTGCAATACTCATATTCAATAATAATAATAATTAATAAATAACAATAAAGATGATAAATAAAATAAAACGCTTGGATGTATTAAAAAATATCTTAATATTAATTGCAATTTCGTCATTTACATTTTTAATTAAAGTTGAAGTTTTACCGGAAATGGCAACAAATTAGCAAAATATATATAGTAAATTGAACGAAACAATCTAAACAATATAAATTTGGTATGACTATCAAAATTTGAAGATTAAAAATGTTTTGTTTGAGAATCCTTTAAGAGACCAGTTACCTAAAATATTTAATTGAAAATTGTAGCGAGCGGTAATACTGGTGAACCGGCTGGTCGCCAAAGGCGGCTAGTACTTATAATAAAGCTCAATGTGTGTGTGTGTGTGTGTGTGTGTGTGTGTGTGTGTGTGTGTGTGTTGGCGCTCTACAGATCAGACCATTCAACCTACAGCTACCAAATTTGGCACATGTATACCTTGGAGGCCGGGAATGTGCACCTGGGGGTTATTTTTTCGAATTTTTAACTAGAATTTTATTTATTTAAAAATTAAGCGAAATTTTGACGTGTTTCTGCTATAACTGCCGAAAATATTACTGCACAAAAAAGATTTTTACATGAAGTTAAAGATAAAAAATTTATCTTTTAAATGATACTACTGTTTTAATCTTAAAATTAAATTTCTATTTTTAATGAATTTTTAAATAAATATTTTAACTATGTTTTTCAATAATTTTTTTCGTCAAAAATAAAAAAAGAGGATTAAGCACGTTTCGCATTCATGAGAAAAAAAATAGCTTTTTCCAAAGTGTTGCCATCACATTGATTAAAGCTCTAACTGAAAATAAATTAAATCTTTTTGGAAATGAAATCTGCAAAAATATAATTTTCAGCAACGTGTCTGTAGGAAATGAAACAAATATGAAATATTATTTTTTCTAAAAAATAAATTCAAGAAAAATTATTTTATGATCATTTACACTCTCTATACAGGGTGTTTATTCAGTCGCGGATCCATTTTGATATTTAATGACTCATAAAATAATGAAGATGTAAACAAACTTATGGTATTTTTTGATGGAATAACTCGTATATTTTCCTTTTCAGGTTTGAATATTTTTACTTTTGTAAATATCGTCTGCGCGTGTTTTTAATTTCAGATAATTTCATTTTCCAGTCTAAATATCTGTACTTTTCTAAATATCGTCTGCTTATTAATTGCATTTTTCTCTCTTTTGTTTTTGGCAACTATTGAAATGTTATGTTTACTTTTGATGTGTTGTTCTATGTAGTACTTTTGTATGTTTTATTCGATCGGATATTAAGGAGAATGCATACACCACAAGAGAAAGCACAGATTTTATGGTGGTCATAGAGTTAATTTCCAATCAACTAAATCACTGACTTTTAAGAGTTAATTTCAAATCACTTAAACTGACTAATTTATGAAGATTTGAATATCACTATTCAATAAAAAAAGGATAATTTTAGATTTTTCATCGAACGTTTCAAAGAAAATACGTCAATAAGCGCGCAGGTTTCTCAAGATTAATTGGCCTAAGATTATGAAAATGTTAAGTTTTTCTAAATTTTTAACATTTATTACTTCATAAATGTCTAAGTTGATCGTGGAAAATAGAAACATTCATTCATTTATTTAAAATTTGGTGTGTCCATAATATTTATCAGAATATGATACCTTACTGCATTAAATTTAGACTTCATAATTTTTGAAATATATTTATAAGCAGGAACAAAATATTATTATTGATTTCATTTCAATCCTTTTGAAAGCAAAACTAAAAACTGAATTTTATACTGAAATCTCAGAAATTTTTGTTGAATTATTGTTTGAGATATTACATAAACTATGAAAAATATTTTGTAGTTAACATAGGACTTAAATACCGTGCGATTCTGTTTGCAATACTCATAGTCAATAATAATAATAACAATAAAGATGATAAATAAAATAAAACGCTTGGTTTTATTAAAAAATATCTTTATATTAATTGCAATTTCATCGTTTCCACTTTAAATTAAAGTTGAAAGTTTTACCGGAAATGGCAACAAATTAGAAAAATATATATAGTAAATTGAACGAAACGATATAAACAATATAAATTTGGTATGACTATCAAAATTTGAAGATTAAAAATGTTTTGTTTGAGAATCCTTTAAGAGACCAGTTACTAAAAATATTTAATTGAAAATTGTAGCGAGCGGTAATACTGTCGAACCGGCTGGTCGCCAAAGGCGGCTAGTTAGATTATAAAGAAATAACGAACTTCAAACAAATTTAACATTAAAAAATAGCATTTTATAGGACTTCTCAAACAGAATATAACATTACCACTTAAATGATTAATTAATATTCAGATATCCTGTGAATAAATTAATTATGCTTTAATTTTTAATAGTAATTTTAATAATTAATCAGGTAAAGACACTTCGCAATCTAACATATAATCCATAGAATTGTATTATTTTTTTTTATTTCAAATTTATTTTCTTAGCATCCAGGTAAATAATATTTTTAACACGCTCTGTCTGCGTTTCTCTTAACTCAGCAACCTGGTAACCAATCATTCTGCGCTTATTAGATAATCCAAATTTTTTTTTCTATTTTTTAATAATTTGTCTAGTTTATGCATATTTGTTTGATTTGGCCTGTTTCATATTTTAAAATTTCGCTCTCGATAATAATATCCATTTTTAATATGTTTTGAAAATAATTATTGGTTAAGTTGTTAATTTAATAATATTTTAATTCAATAAAAGTGGCACAATTCAGTAAAGAATTTGAGAAAAATTTATTTGTATATTTCAAAATATTTATTATTATAAATATTATGGAATATAACTAATAGTGTAAACTAAAGATTTAAAGATAACAAATGATTTTTTTAAATTTTACAGGCATCTAGTATACCAGTAATGGCGTTTTTTTAAAATTGCAGTTTTACTGACCAAATAAAATTTCAAACTAAAAAAAGTTTAAAGAGAATAATTTTCTAGAAAAATTAGCTTCTAAATAATTCCCCTGTCCAGTTTACATTGTATATAGAATTTGTAGTCGTATAAGATATATTAAGATCTAAAGATGTAAAATGGTTGCACAAAATTATGAAAATAAGAGCAAAATGTATTAGTCATTTTTCTTTCTTTTTAAATTTTTGACCGATTTCATTTATTATTATTATTTTACTAATTTATGTGTGCATTTCGATTTTCTATTCATCTCTTGATTTCCTAAAGTCTGAAATTTCATGCTGACTACTCATGCTGACAGTACACTATTATATTTTCAGAGCTTTATTACCAACTAGCCGCCTTTGGCGACCAGTCGGTTCTCCAATCTTAATGCTCGTTAAAATTTTAATAATTAAATATTTTATGTAATTCCTACTTTAATAGATTCTTCATCAAAATATTTTAAAACTTCAAATTTTGATAGTCATATAATTCACTCATAATATTATAAAGATCTTCCGCCATAACGTAATATGTATCTCTCTAATTTTTTGTTATCTCCCATAGAATTCATGCTTTATATTAAAATGGAAATGATTAATCTGCAATTAATATAATACAAAGCATATAACTAACCTAAAAATAATTTAAATCAAGTCCGCATCCGTTTAACCCTCCAAGTGGCAAACCCGGAAAAAGACGGAATCTTTTCTCCCTTCAAAACGGCTGACCCGTCTATAGACGGAAACAAAAACTCCCTTAAAACTATCATTGCCCGTATTTTTACGGGTTCCTGTTTTTCCCTTCCCCCAATCTCAAGCTGTGAGATAATGAGAAGGGAATGTGAGATAAGGAAAAGTGAATCGTTATCAGTGGAAGATATGATTGACGTCTTCCTGCTCGTGCCCTTTTAAGAATTTTAAAATCTCGCTTACGTTCGAGCAGTTACTTTTGAGATTTCGAAAATAATTACATATTCAAAATGAGTTTTAAATAACGAAAATAAAATTGAACGTATGAAAATATATACCTGGAATGAATACATACACATACGTATTATTGTTAATAATTTGATCCATAAGATTTTAAAGCTTTCTAGTATAAGGAAATAGTTAATCTAAAAAATAGTTAAGCTAAATAGTTAGAAAAATAGTTAAGCTAAAAAAAAATAAAAAATATATAATTAAAATTTTACAAGTTTCCTTTTTTAGCGTGCTTTCATTTAAGGATTTTAGAATTGACATTGCTTATGCAACTTATTTTTGAAAATAAGACACGAAACTTATTTACAGAATTTACTTAACAAATGAAACTTTTTAACTTTTAATGAAATATTTTTTTTAGTATTCATTAATAAGTGTATTTAAAAACGGGGAGATATATAGAACCAATATATTAAAGTGCGATTTTTCGGAAAGATTAGCATTCGTTACATTAAATCCTTATTTTTATAACGTAATAATCTATATATGAAAATTGAATATTGGTTTCATTCTTTAAACCTTATAGAATTTCACACTCCTTGACGCATTCGAACAAAAATGTAAGCATTGTAGAGATATAAGTTTCATTGTTTTTATAGTTTTCCTCTGGTTTTTAATAATATTTTCGAAATTAATATAAGCGCAGTTTTTATAAATTCTATTTTCTGTATCGAAATATTAATCTTATTTCACTGTACAATCTTATATATACATCGCACGATTCTGTTAATGTGAAACTGGTTTATATTAACATTTTTACTTGTAATGCTGAGTAATTTAATCCGCGTGAAAGTGAGTGAATTTGTGAGTTAAATGTGAGAATTAAGACTAGTAGCTTTGATTCTAACCCGAAAAACTTAAAACTGAGATTTTTCAAAAATTGTAATTTATTTTAAAACAGTACTTAATATTCTGTAGGAACTTTCTACATTTTTTGAAGATATTCAAAAAATTTCACTTGCAAATGGTTAATTATGTGTCTAAATAATTTGTATTATTTGAGTCATTTGTCTAAACCAAATTTGTTTAGATCATAAATTTTACAAAGAAATATTTTGACAATTGTTTTTATTTGTTACAGTCATAAGGCGCATCAACGGCATAGTTCAGTTATTTCAGCATTACTGAATAATTGGCCAATTAGCGTTGCCAATTAAATATTGTAAAACATATTTAATTACAAAATTTTAATCATGCAGATAAATACTGAAAATCGATATATTTGAAAGTGAAACATCGCATGAAATTCCCTAATTACACAATTTTTATTATTATTATTATTATTATTGAATACTGAAGAAACAGTTATAACGTAGTATTACATATCGCAATTAATGTTTTAAACACGCATTTTAAAATATTAAAATAAATTGACAATGCGCTGAAAGGGTTTTAAAAAAATTAAATCACTTGCACGTAATTTTGAGAAATAATTTCACAGTACTACGGAATAAAATAATTTGCGAAACATATTGCAATGAAAAAAATATTAGACGAGCACTTTCAATTTATAAAAATTGAACTAGAATCAAAATAAACATAATAATTTATTCCTAACATAAATTTTATGTAGTGCTTAATGAAATAATCGAAAAACCTCTAAAAAACAATCCCATTTTCGCATTTTTAGTCGATGCTATTGTCAATCTCTTCCTAAGCACTGAAAAGAAATGTTCTTAGAATTTGAAAGACAACGATAAGCAACGCCTGTTACTCATACCATGAATTTGCTAATCACTTCTCACCTGCAGCCCTGAACTGACCGCAAAAGGGGAAAGCAATCCCTTTGACCAAACCGTGACATTTTTAAGGTTAAACCTGTTATTCCGAAGTGCCGCTTTCGGTAAGGAGAGCAATCTGAAAGCCGCCGACAGGAGGGTTAAAATAGTTGTCAAAAATCAGAACACAATGCGCATGCGTGAATTTTCAACGCCAGTTAATAACCCAAATTAGTGAATTATTCTACGCCAGTTGGGGTAAAGCTATGCAGATTAGAAATTTTTAATTTCCTTTATTCTGTTCTATTTAATTCAAAAGTACTTCAGAATGAATCTGAAAAATTTAATCTGTTTAATTTTAAATGCTTCAAACAAAAAGAAAATAAACAGAATCGTTTGAAGTAATCGATCGAAAAATTTTAAGCCTAACCTTATTAGCGTGGGGAAACCCATTTGGCGGTGGGAAAATGAAACTTTTTTTGGCGGAAAGTTAGTTTTTAATCAATAATTAAAATTCTAATTAAAAATTTAAAAAAAGTTACACCAGGTGCATATTCCCAACTTCCAAGGTATACATGTCCAAATTTGGTAGCTGTAAGTCAAACGGTCTGGCCTGTAGAGCGCCAACACACACACATTGAATTTTAGATAAGTATAGATTAATCATTAATAAATTAAATTCTGATTATATATATATATATATATATATATATATATATATATATATATATAAATAATATTTTTAAATTTTTATTTCCAATTTTTATACCTGGCAAATAAAGTTTTGGAGCTCGACCGATTTTGATGTGGAATAACAGCTATAATGTCATAGTTCTACGTCAACCTTTTAAAAACGCATCTGCTGTCAAAGAAGCATACATAATAATAATGCAATACTGGTAAAAAAAATTTCCATTAAAAGATGATGATGAAAATTACCATTTATGCTTTATTCACTGCCTACGCGATTTCGAGTTTCAAAACTCCCTAACCAAAAAAATATCATGTTCTTCCACGATAAAAACCGATCTCAAGATAAAATGTACAAAATAATTTTAAAAAAATACTTACTTTTTATCCAAAGTCACCGTTCTGATAAATTTCAGTGATATGCAATTCAATGATACGATAATTCTAAGAATAACCGGTCCGTTCACTTTTCAACCCATTCACAGATTTCTCCTTTTCTGTTTTGTGCGAGAACTTCCATTGGACAGATCGTATCGATTGCTACTTTCTATAGTGATCCAAGACCTGTAATCGAAATATCACCAGCAAGATCCTATCAAGGATTTGAATCACACCCCTCTTTAAAAGTATTGATCATTGGTATTTGTGACTTTTTGATATTGGCTACGTAATAACCGCTCGTAAAATATTCGTCATCCCTAGTCTCTTAAGGCCAATTTGCTAAATTTTCTAAAATGACCCTCATTACGTTAGTTCTTAATCGTATTAAATCGAATATCAAATTTAACACTTTATTGTTTGTGAAATTCAAATTTTTGGGTGGCCCATGATTTTAAATCTAATAAAAAATTCCTCTATATTATTACTCAACATATATATATATAAGTTGGAAAACACTAGCCAGTCCATTATTATTTATCCGAAGACATCATCTAAGTTGCATTAACTATAACTGTATCTTTCTAAAACCAAAACAAACAAAACCAAAATCATGACATTATTCGTCGAAAAATATCGAATTTTTCTGTGTTTAAGACAAAGCTGTATCAAAATAAATTTTAGAAATGACGCTTATTTCACATCTTAAATAATTTTTAATCCAGAATATTTATATGCAAAACCCTTTAGACATATTTTATATGGAAAAAATAATTGTTATTCCACGAAGATAATTTTCTTCGTTCTTTTTTGCCATGGAAGAAAATAGTAATTCTTTCGCTATCTCAGTTAATGAAGATTACGAATCAGATTTTGAATATGACGTTGATGTTGGCGAGAAACGAAAAGCCAGAGAAGATCTGACTTTAAAACAACCTGCGCCCAAGATACCCAAGCCAAATAAACAAGAATTTGCCGATGCGTATGCTCGTGAGCAAGGTAGAATTCAGCAACAGGCATATTTGTCTTTAGATGCGTATACTAGACACAAGAAACTTATCAATGATTATGTACTATGTTACCGAGGAGCAACTGGTAAGCTCAAGCGAGATACAAGTAATTATAAAACTGATTCAGATATAATTCGTGAAAATCATCGATTTCTTTGGGAAGAGGAAGACGAAGCAAAAACTTGGGGTGAGCAGTTAGCCAAAAAATATTATGACAGACTTTTTAAAGAATATTGTTTGTGTGATCTTAGCCGATATAAAGAAAAAAAGATTGGCATGAGGTGGAGAACTGAGAAAGAAGTTATTTTAGGGAAGGGACAGTTTTTTTGTGGAAGCATTCGTTGTGAGGAAAAAGAAGGATTGAATAGTTGGGAAGTACTATTTGGCTATGTTGAACATGGAGAAAAAAAGAATGCGCTTGTTAAACTTCGACTTTGTGAAAAGTGTTCTTATAAACTTAATTATGGTTATAAAGGAAAAGCGGTTCTTAAAGATAAACTCAAGAAATCAAAATCTGATAACAAGCGAGACAAAGAATTAGATTCTGAAAAATCAGATGCAGTGTCAAACACTGTGAAGGACTCCAGTGAAAAGGAAGATGATGCTAAGTCTAGTGAAAGTAATATTTGGAAACAACCAGTGCAGGTGGAAGAGGAACAGTCAAAAGAAGATGCATTTGAAGAGTTCCTGGAAGACTTATTTCTATAAAGTTAGAATCAGAGAATTATTTAATTTTAATCAGTCTTATTCATATAAGTAAATACTATTATATTATCTGTAAAATCAAATTTATTACCAATGAATTGGAAATTTAGTGCCTTTTCTGTAGTTGAACATAATAATCCAATTATGAATGTTAGTACAAATGTAACTTTTTTGATAGCACAGCTGGAGCAATAATTAAGTATATATGCCGAGTACTGGAAAATAAATTTTTTATAGAATATATATTTTATTTGCTCTTAGGCTAATAGAAAACTATAGGAAATTTTTAATTGGATAAAATGACTTATCTTGATTAAATGCATTTAAAATATTTAATATTAAAATATATTTAAATGATAAAATATTTTTTTTACTTTTAAATTTGCCAATGTTATACTTTATTAGTGATAAAAAATGAACATGAAAACTGCTATTTCCTTTTTCTGTTATGTTAACCGCTTAACAATCGGTTTATTTTCAATAAAATGGTCATAAAAGTGTCTATTTTTTTTATTTGTGAACAAGTATGTATATTCTATTAGGGCTGGCATCTAGTTTAAAATTAACTAACTATCTGCAATTACATCTGGTGTGTAAAATGAGAAATAAAATGTTTTTCGCGTGTTACTATTGAACACCGCAGCCTGGAAATATCGCGGGAGCGAGAAGGAAGGGGTTAATAAAAGTAATAATTATTAACTTTCAGTGGATATTAAATCTTTTTATCTTAAAAAAATACATAACTCTAATCAAATAAGTGATACTTAATTTTTATTATTATTAAGCATTATTCTTGTGCAGACTGTATTGACAAGTATGTTAAAGTTTTTATTTACTTATTTATATCTTTAATCAGCGAAGGATTCTGATTGAGTCCAAATCTTTCTAAATTACGTTGTATTCTGATTTCAACTGTGCAAAAATTAAAGGGGAAAGAGCACCTAGCTGCAGTATTCTTTTGACTTTCATGAATATAGCACCTTCTTATCATTTTCCCTTGGAAATGTGTGCGTCTCCTGAAATTAATGGTGGGAAGGAAGGCAATAAACTCACCAAGTTCACAAGAATAAGTCATCCATAAGTTACATACTGCAACATTATATGTTTTGTAGTATAGTGAAAAAAATGCAATGTGAATTTAGAATGTTTCCTTTTCGATTCATTAATCTCAATTTTTAATACAAATCTACAATTTTGATCATAAAATAGCATACAAACTTTCATTTAATTAAGTCGTCGTAGTTTGGGTTTGACATATATCTATGAATAAATAGACAATCAACCTTTTGTTAAATTTACTTGAAGATTTGATGCATATCTATATTTTTGATGACAAAATTATATGCAAAATATCATTAGCACTTTGTGTTTTTCAATTTTCATACACAGAAGGATACTGACAGTCAGACTTCCTTCCTCAATTTTCTCCCAAATATGATCGAATTCTACAAATTTGGTGTTAGGATCACATAGCAAATTTCATCTCTGTAGTGCATTTTGAGTTATTGTGTTCACAGACAGGCAGGTAGATTTACATAGACGCAATAACTCAAAAATGCAAATGATTTAAATATATCAAATTTGGTATGTAATATTGTGACTATAAGTGTAGTTTTGAATCAGATTTTTTGTTTTAATCAATTGGGAAGAATGCATCTAAAACCCATTCCTCTGTATGCAAGTGTTTCCTTCATTTGTTAAACATTATATACATGTAAATGCCAGTTAAATGCTGAGATTTACAAATGGAATTTTTTGCTTGGAAGTTGAGCTGACTGATGATTCTCATTAATTAGTAAGACTAAATTTTGTAATATTTGTTATCTAAGATAATCCAGTTTATTTCTAATAACCTTTTAAACCAACTATAGTAACCCTCATGAGTTGATCTGAAGACCAGGATGAACTTTTTTCTTCTTCCCCTTCTTAATGATATTAGATTATCTAGAACACTTAGAAATATATTTTTATCATTACAGTTTCTTTGGCCAGTATAAAAGCATAAATGACGTTTGATCAATTTAATTCTATTTCAATGTGTTTTTCACTACATTCACAAGAGAATTAATGTAACTAGTTAATTAAGGCCATTTATGCAGCCTTAATTAACTAGAAAAATATCAGGCCAGATAGAAGCTTTTTAATTCAGTTGAGCTTTAAAAGATACATTAAAGCAGTTATAAAATATATCTATATTAATTTCATAAACATATAACAAAAAATGAAATTTAGTTGCAGCACAATAATTGTATACTTATGATTTTTTTTTTTAATTTCAAGAGAAAGAAAATCCTTTTTCTAATGCTTTTGATGTCTATAACATTTTGAATACAATTTAAAATTTTTACCTATATGTAGCTTTGGAAAACCACCTTATGTTAAAATTGATTGTGTGTGGTAATTTAGAGAAATAATTTATTTAAAGAGATGCAAGGTGGTTATGATGTATAATCATGTTGCATAATCTAATGTGATACCATATAACATATAGAAAGATTACTTAAAGTGCCACAGCTATCCCTATTTTCTAGATTGTTATGATTTGCTGGATTGCTACTGAAGCTTATTTAAATTAGAAGCTCTGAGTTAAGGGGGAAAATAATGAAGTCTTTATCCAGAAAATTTTAAAAATTAGTTGTTTGGAAACTGCATACCAAAGTTTCTTAATCAATTTTTAAAAGAAAAATAAATCTCATATTATTATTATTTAATAAATCAACACAACTCATAAGATAAAATAAGTTTATTTACAGTGTATTTTAATTTCAGGTACAAATAACATACAGACATCATGAACAGTATAAAATAAAATAATTTTCAGTTTTCACCAATCCATTACGCTGCCAAATCGCATCAACACTTTTTCTTGGTCACTGAGATCTTTTTGCACTTTCTTTCTCATATAGAAAATTGGACAATCTCGACTAAAAATGAATAAAATTGATAAATATTAATTTTTACAGATACATATTTTATTAATTAAATAAAATTCTGATCTGTGTTTATCTAATTAGTTTACATTATAAAAAAAATTCAACCCACTTTTATACATTAATAATAATTTCAAACATACTTTTTCTATTGAAAAAATAGTGATGATGAATATAGATAATGAAATAGAAGGATTCTTTCAATCATCATTTAAAGCAATACAGAATTTAAAAAACACATTTAAAGAAGTATTAATTTTCTATTATCAATATAATGCTCATTTTTTACCTTGATGAAATATATTCTAAAACATGACAAAAGTTACAGAAGAAAACAATCCAACTACCTAGTACACAAAACTTCTTCATGTAAACTGCCTTGGCATCTTTGGCATTCTGTCCATAGACGTCCAAATTTTTCTTCAAAAGAGTTGAGATAAGCCATCTGGAAACAAATTTTAATTACTGTTAGTTGCTTTATTGTTTCTATTATGGCAGTAATAAAACAGAACATTATTACAAAATTCCTTAAATTGATATATGCTTCCAATAATCAAGAAAATAAAAATAACAATAGAAATCTATAATATTTCTTACAGAATATTTAAGGACCAGATAGCTCAATCTTGATTATAGAAATTTAAAAAAATATATCAAAAATAAATATGCATAAAAGAAAAAAATACGGCTTATCAGATATTTTATATATTATTTTATCTAAGCCAGTTTAAAGTTGTCATTGCAACAAAGGCATGTCTGGTGTTCTCTTGTCGTAGATTAAATTAAGTCAAAAATATTTATCTAAATTGAGTATGCACAATACATATTTTCTTAAACACTTAAGTTCATCATATATTTAATAAAGTAAAATTTAATAAATAATTCACTGTTTAATGATGAAGTCATTATTATTCATCAAAACATAATTTTTATTGGTCTGATATTTTGAAACACAATGAAATATATCATCTTGTAAATGAAAAGGAGCTGAAGAAAGATAAAGATAATACTAACTCGTTATATGAAATATCATAAATTGATTCATTCAATTAAATATTAAGTTGTAAAAACTAATCTGACTAATTGAAAGATAACACAATTTGAAGTACCATAAATAGATTTCTAACCAAAACATGATAAGAGATATTCAAATTCATTTACTTTAGATTAAAAAAAAATTCTGCGAGAGTAAATAATTACCTCTGTTTGGTATATTTCGCTTTCTTTAGGTTTACAATGGTCACATACAGCAGCATCTTTGAAATAAGGTAAAGAAAGCATATTAAGAATTGATTACATGTAGAACAAATCTAAATCTAAAATAAATAAACTAATTTAATAAAAAAAATTACCTTCATTATCTAAAAGTGATCGACATCCAACACAAGTTGCCTTCTTCTTAGTAAAGGCAGATAAAGCACCAATTTTAGATGTGACAACTGTTTTTGTACGAGTGTGATCACCACCTAAAATTCAAACATGGCAGACATCAGCTAAATGCATTCAAAACATTAAGAATCGGATATTTGGGCTAAAATACCAAGTTTTTAGATATCCAGCCATTCAAAAAATAATTATTAATAATGAATAACTTGAATTGGTAAAAATAATATCTAACAGCAATGTCAAGATTTAATTTGAAAGAGAGGTATTTGAATAAAATTTATTGCTTTATTTCATCTATCAGAGAATTTCTTATTCTGTTGGACCCATTGAATAAAAAGATTAAAAAAAAAAAAATTAATGAAAAATATTTGAATATAGTTATTTTGTAGTTAACAGTGCTATACCATGATGATATTTTTAAAAATATTTTTCTCTCTGTATTAAGAAACTGTCAAAAACAAAAATATTATAATAAGCTATAAAATTTTATCAACCAAAGCATGACGAAAACAGTAAAATTAAAAGATAAGCCCAGAATTTGCTAGTGCATATAATTATAAATTCACAGCATATAAATATTAGATTATTTTACCCAGTAATTCATGTTAATAACTCAAAGATGTTGCCAAAAAATTAAAAACTATAAAATTAAAAAATACAATCATATATAATTGATACAGATTTCCTACTTATCTATATACTATTTCATAGAATATAGTTGAAATTAAAAAAAAATAAATATGGCATGATAAACAAAGATTCAAATAAATTGCCGAATTAATAATAAAAGATCCAATCTTTTAGTATTTTGGCCATGCATTAATTAATTAATATTTTTAACTTCAGAATCAGGCATTTACCAGAAACTATAAACCTAACTACTGAACATAACAAGGCCTTGTTTGATCAATTAACTTAATCAGCTTAATTGTTGAATGGATTGGTTGCACATTACATATAATGATCAGATTTTTTTTATATAAAAATTAATTTTAAAACAAGTAATTTAATTGAAAGAACTTTTTTTAAGTATTCCTAAAAAGATTAAGAAATTCAATTATCAAAGTTCATATTTCAAATAACCTGAACAAAGTTAATCAGTAAATGCATTTTCTCAATACAATATAACTTCCCTAAAAACAAAATTTTCCAAAAAAATTCTATTACAATTTATATCTTATATTTTATGGAAATTTAAGAAGTATATGACAAGTTGAACAACTATGAAAAATGTCACCTGAATACATTAATTTTGACATGTGGTATCAGTATAAAATAAAAATTATTAAGGGGGAGGGAGACTTACACAACAGAATAGATTCTGCTTTTTCACCCAGTATTGGTTCAAAGATACGAATCAAAGGTTTTGATATTTGATTCTCCAAGTAGTACTGAGTATCTATAGGAATACTGTTCTCCAGTACATATATAGGATCTTCTGATTTCAAATATGCAGCAGTTTTTTTACTTGCAGCTATGATTACATAGGGAACACGATCTCCAAGATTTGGTGCACTGCCAGGATCACGTTTTTTCATCCTACAAAACAGAAACATTAAAAACGTATCTCAACTATGACAAAAATTTTTCAAGTTATCAGGTTCTGATTATAATATATATTGATTCACAAATTGTACTAAGATAAATAAATCTTATATTTTAAATTTTTTTAAAAAATTTGCAATATTTAATGAAGTGATTTCCTTATAATCAGAATTTTATTATATAAATTTATTCATTATTACATTCATTAGTTATATGAAAATCTCATGTAATTGAAATAAAATTATAAGAGGGTACAAAAATATATCATAGATTTTTAATATTATCAAAATTACTGAATTGAAAATATAAGAAATATTATTGTTTCTCATAAAGCATCTGACATTAAACTTAATTTTAATCAAAATATAAATCATACCATACCTATGTGCTAGTTCTACATGAGCTTGTTTTGCTGCATATTCCTTATCAGTCTTGGTTAATTCCTTGGTAATGACAAGTTGTGATATGTCAATTCTGTTACATAATAAATCGGCAATGGTTTGCTTGGCATATTCAGTGGCACCTTTTGGATCTCTGAAGATAAATTTTATAAATACATAAATGCAAAATAATGCATTTTATGCCTTTCTTAAATTTATTTGATTGAAAGGTACAACTAAAACTAAAATGCAGATAAATAATAATTGACACATCAGTTTACATGCAGTTAATAATTGAAAATAAATAGCAACAAAAATATTTATAATGAATACGGGATTTGATAACTTTATGTTCAAAAACAAAAACAATGCGAGAATCAGTAATTTTGAACATATGGAATACAGCATCAAAATCAAGATCTAATGCTTCTAAATGGCAGACAAAATGAATGGACAACATTTTTGTTTGTTTGTTTGTTTTGTTTCTAGTGTTAATTATATTGATTAAACATTTTGTCTTCCTTCAGGTAAAGATATTGACATTTACTCTTCTGGAAAAAAAAAGTAGCAAGAATCTCTACTGGCATTTTGTAATCAGAAAAAGAATAACTGAGGAATTTTCACAAAGTTAGATAAAAGGAATTAATCCAATTTTACTCCTCCAGCTTCTGAGGTATGTTCAAACTAGTGACAACAATGGAACAATTTTTTTAATATGATGCTTGCTGTTTGGACAATCACATTGCACTACGAGTAGGAAGATAATAAGAAATTCAGCATTTCTTGTCATTCAAATAACCCGTAGTTTCATATAATTTAAAATGATAATCCTCCGAGTGCTTTGTATATGTAAGAAATTAAGGACTGTTTGATAAAAAATAATAAAAACAACAAAATTGAAAGATCTAGAAAATAATCATTATTTAAAATTAATACAATTTTATAAACTTTTAAAGCACAAGAAGTATTTTCATCAGAAATATTTGTCAGAAAGTAAGAGATTAATTCAAAAAAAAAAAAAAAAATCTGCACAATAGAACAATTATTACTCACCTATCAATTAAAAGTTTTTCTAAACATGTGTTAATCAGATTAGCCACTAAAGGGCAATTATCTCTTCTTACAGTTTCAATTCCTTTGCAGTCCATTTTATCGTGAATTTCTGGTTTGGTGAAGTACAATCCAGCGTAACGCTTCTTATTAATTAATAGATATGGATAATATACCTAAAAATAATTTAATATTTCATTAAAAAAACATTGAATTGTCACAAAATAGAATTATGTACTCATATTTTAGAATAGTCATTCAGGAAACAGTTTTAAGCACACAGACCTTTTCAAATTCGAGTTTGATGGGTTTCTCGAAATGACCAGAAACAAATGCAGCTGCTTCTCTGCCTAATTCCATTGCTTCTGTGACAGTTTTTACTCCAAATTTCACCATCACAGAATCGGTATCACCATAAATGACTTTAGCATTATGTGGGTATCCATTTTCTACTGTATATTTCTTTTCCACAAGCTCTTTGGTTTGTTCAATCATCATTCTTCCAAAAGCTGTAACACTCTACAAAAAAAAAAAAAAAAAAAAATGTTATAAGTAAATAATATCTATTTTTTGACATAGAAAACTTGGAAAATATCTCTAGCTTTTGAAAATGTGTAAATTTAAGTGTCTTACGACTGTAATGTAAGGGGGAGGGAGTAAAAAATACCCTGCCACATTTGTCTAAACATTAGCTGATGCAGAAATGCCTATATCTGTTTCAGTCTAAAGCAACACACTTTTTTTTTTTTTTGTTTAAATTGGCTGATTTATTGGTGAAGTACAAATAAAAATTATTTATAAAATTGTAAACTTCACATTTTGTTAAAATTTTTCTGCATTCTTTTTTTTTTTAAAATTTTGTATTTATGTTGATTCATTATATTCTCATTTCACAGAAAAGCTACAGATTATTACTAATATTTTCTTTCGGCACTTCTTTTTATATTTTGTGCTTATTATCACTTTTTTTTGTTAGTGTTTCATCACTCAATTTTAGTGATAAATCTCAGTGTTCATGAATACAACAAAAAATAATTTTTTTACTATAATTTTTACCTTAAGCAATCTACCAATGTGCATGAGATTTTCTACTATAATTTTCATTAGTTAATCAATCAATTAGATTAAGTTAGGTTAGGCAATAAGATGCCAGATATTGATAAAAGGCCTGTCTTCTAGTATTGAATATAACATGCTTGGGAATATTTGATCATAGAGAATATTACTGATTATTCCAAATATTGCTTATACTGTTCATTAAAATAAGATAATTGTTTTACAAATTTTCAACATAAATTGTTGAGATTTTAGGTAATTTTTTTTTTTTTTTTTTTTCATATTTGAAATCATATACATTGTTACCGACATATTTTCTGATCATACAATTATTTTTTATTCATATTGAAGTATTGATCATAATTCATTAAACATAAAAAAATATAGAAAACATTAAAATTAAAATTTAAAAAAAAAAATTTTTTATGAATTTTCGATATATTTAACCTTTTACTCATTTACATCTTCTTAAATATGCAAATCATATCTTAGGCAACAAAATAAATATGATGAATACAGATAATTATTTACATAATAGAATCAGTTGCTATTATGTCATTTACCTGAGAAATAGCAAGACAAGGCAACTTTCCAACTTGGGCTCCAGTAAATCCATAAACAGAATTGGCACTAATTTTTAAAGCAAGCTGTCGGCCATCCAACACTTTCTTTTTAAATGGATCTGTTTCTTTCTTTAGTTCATCTTTAGCTCTAAAAAAAAAGTTTTAGTTAAAACATAATATGCAATTACTAAGAATTTGCTACATCAATATTAATACAATTTCCGGTTATTATACAATTTGTGAAGTGAGTAAAATGGTCAGCCTTGTGAAATATTAAATGAAAGTAAAATGTTGTTAATAGTATCATTTCTTGCGATATTTTGGCAACAGTTTCAAACTGAAACAAAATATTTACCTTAAAAAGCTACTCTCACTCTGAAAGGTTTCTAATAAAAGAAAAGAAATGGAAAAAGTGTATCCAAGTCTAAACTGGGAAAAAAAAAATCTAAATTTAAACAGACTATTGAAGGTGCAATAAACAAAATATAATAAAAACAAGATAAAACGTAGAGGTTTATAAAAAAGATGTATAATAAAAACAAAGAATAGTGGCAAATTAATTCTTTTCTTTGGCATTTTTCACAACTATTATACAAGGTGAATATCAATAATTATGAATAATATAATCGATTATGTTACACTCATAAGTGAAAATAATTGCCTTCAAACATGAATATTATTTTGAAAGATGGATATATATTTATTTTTTTGATATCCCAATAGTATTTTTTAATATTTGCACAACAATTATATATAAAATTAAGGCGGAATATAGTTTTCAATTTGGAATTATTTTATTTAGTCTCAACAAAAAAAAAAAAAACAAAAAAATCTTAAAATCAATAACTAGATTTCAAAAGATTTTAAATTCACAAAACTCATTTTTAAAAAGATTGAATGATTATAAATAATTAAAAATTAAGCTTGAAACAAGAAATTCTTACAAAATGGTTCTTTCTATGCAGTTATGATGGTATAGCTAAAATGGTGGTTAATGAATCAATTATGCATGATATATACAAATTTAATCTAAATGTCTCAATGATAAATTTTTATAAATTACAAGGATATTCTTAACTCAACTTTTCCAAATATACAAACAATACAACACTTTCTTTTAGCTCTTATAAAAGTCTGAATTCTCTGAAAATATAATAGGATTTTGAGTGGGAAGGGTAGTATTTAACTCTCTGAGATGGTAGAAAAGTAAAAAGTATGTCCCAACTTCTGCCTTTTATGTTGTATAGAATTGCGATTAAAACTGAGAATGAATCTTGGAATCTCCCTATTAGTTACATCCAAATTTTAGTAATAAACAACGATTTTAATGAATAATAAAAAAAAAGAGACATTCAAAAATTTATTTAACCAAGTAGTTTCATTTATGAGCTATAACATCTGTACACACATGAATATACAGACTGACAAATGGTCACTCCATTGATGGATTTGAACAAAAATTCAATACATATCTACATTTTTGGCAACAAAAATTTGAGTCAAACTTAATCATCTAGATTTGCATTTTTGAGTTGGTGGGCTTACATACAAAATTTCATTCCATTTTTTTTTAAACTCAATCTTTTTTGAATTATTGTGTTCACAGATAGATTTATTTCCAATTCTTTTTTTTCTTAATGAAGTTTGAAATGAACAGATTCATCTCAAAGTTGAATTTTTAATGATTATATAATGCCTTCTTTTTTGTATGCTTCACATATAAGGAAACAATAATAATAATAACAAAATGGAAATCTGCTATCAAATTTCAAGTTATCAAGCGGGAACATTATTATTTTTTAAGTCAGTATTTGACTTACTTAATTTAAGTCATTAACCAGTTTAAACCGGTTTGAAACAATCATGACACTTATCTATCGGCCTCTATCCCTCTCTCTATATATTATATATATATAATAATTTTTTTAAACTTTCACTTTCAATTTTTGTAGCTGGCAAACAAAATTTTGGAGCTTGGCTGATTTTGAGTTGAAAAAAACCCCATCATTTTTCTAAATATTGATGCATGCGTAATCTGATAGTTTCGTGATTGTTCCAAACTGGTTAATGACTTCAATTAATTAAGACAATTCGTAAGAATTGAGAGAATGAATAATTTGGAAATCAAGATGTAACTTTAGTTGGCGATAAATTGCCAAATGTGACAACCTTCTGCATTATTTTCTAATAACCTTTAAAAGGGAAAAATTGATGCCTCAAAAGTGATAAATTGTCAATTTGTTGCCTATGCACTTTGAGGCTTCAAAAACCTCAAACCAAAACAACATCATGTTCTCACATGATAATAAAATGTAAATCATTTTATGTTATGCTTAATAATGATTATTACTGTCACTAGGGCCTAAAACTATTAATATAAAAAAAAGAAATTTATAAAACTTCTCTTCCAGTTACATGTAAAAATCTGTTCCATGCATCATATATCAGATGTATCTTTGTCTCATACAATCATTTAAAAATTTTCTTAGAAATTTTTTTTTATTATTATATCTAGTTAAAAATAAAATTTAAATAGTTTGCAGTGCCTATGAACTTAAAAAAAGAAAAGAAAAAAGACTAATACCAAGAAACAACTTTTCCAGTAAGATGAATCAAATTTCTAAAAGAACATTCTTTTTTTCATACCTTTGCATTTCTCATTGTTTACAGGTATTAACTTCAAAGAAGTTTATGAGCTCACCTTTTTCGAGCTGACAAAAGATGTTCCAAAATTTCAGGCAATAGACCTTTTCGAACCGTCTTTTTGACAAAAAGATTTTCAGATGGAGTCTTTATGAAATTATCTGGACCCAACTGATCTCGCATGACAACTGACTGCACTAATGTTGAATAACATAAATTATGAGCCATCATAATTGAAGGGTATAGAGATGAAAAGTCAAGAGTTGAAATTGGATCACTATAATAGCCTTTCACTGGTTCGATGACAGTAGCTCCAGTGAAATCATCTCCAACCTCAGTCTTCATTGTAGGAATTACAAAATCATGTTCAATGGCCTAGAAAATAAAACTTGTTTGTTATATTAAATAATTTTACATTGACAACAATAATATAATTATTGCAACATATTTTGAATTAATGTTAATAAAAATGATTTCAAAAAGAAAATTATCAGCAGAGATAAATAATTTATTATGCAAACTGGATAAAACAGAAGATTTTTTAAAGTTATTTTTCAGTTTATGACATTAATCATCATTTTTCTTCCATGTCAGAATATTCTGCATTTATTGCAATTAAAGATAGGCCTTCTTGTAAAGTAAGTATAGGTTACAATTTCAAAACATCAGGAATTAATAATATCAGTCCTCATTGTTTAAGAAGATACAAAAAAAGTAAGGAATTCTAATCTGCCAGGAAATGTTAGAAAATTTAAACTTAAAATATGTGTTTGAGCTATAATTGTATGAATTTTTGGAGAGAAGCAGATTCTTATATGTGAATTCCTATAAAAACTGGTGGGGGGATCTTTAAAGGGGGAGGGGAGCAAATCGTATGTTAAGCAAAATTTCTCTTCACTTAAGGCAATAATTTTGTCTTAAATATAATAGGTGCATCATCATGCTAAAAAAGTTATATTCGCTATAATTGTCTATGATTTTATTAAAATTAGGCCCTATAAATATATGACAAATCAAATAATCTAAAAAAAAAGCAACATTACTTGTGAGAAATAATGAATTCATCTACGAAAAGAAATTAATTTCAGTTCAACTACAATAAGTAAAAATCCCCATTTTAAAATTTATTCTCCAAAATGTTATCTTTAAAAATTACAATAAAAGACATTGAATGGAACAGGACTAGGCAAATTCTTTTAGAAGAAGAAAAAAATATCTGGATAGCCTCTATAATTCATTATAAAGCTCAATAAGGACTAAAAAAACATTTCTAAGATTCATCAATAGTAATGCAGTGATAAAGTTGCAACTTTTTCTTTGAAATTATATTTTGTCATACACTGCATTTCTAACAGTTATAAATATTCCGATTTTATCATTTGTAGACTGCAGTGAACCTGAAAGGTACTCAAATCAAGCCAACCATTTAGTAAAATGGAATATATACTTCAAAAAATTATAATTTTCTTATAAATCAAAGCATATAAATTAAATTTAATTATTTAACATAAAAATTAAATTAAAAATGATGATGATATTTAAATATATAAGTTAACAAAAAAAAAAAAAAGGCATTTCTTTTGAAAATTATGTGCATAAAAAATAATGTAATTCAAATACATTTCAACAAAAATAATTTATTAAAGAATCTATACATTGGAAATCTTTTTAATTAATTTTACAATAATCAATAATTTTAATTGATTTAGTTAATTTTATATCAATAAACAATACCTTTCGGAGAAGTTGGGAAACAACTTTAATCTGTTGACCTCTACTGAGCAAATAACTTAAAGGAACTCCAGTAACACGGGCCATTTCCATATAATTGATAACACACATAAGTTTTTCAAGAAGACGCAAAGGTAGCATTGCATCTTTCAAGCAGTAAACAGCAAGTCTTCTCCTAGTTTGATCATTTCCATTCTGTAAATGCAAAATTATTTTTAATTCAACAATACATTAAAAATCTGACAATAAATACAAAATAAACATAATTACTATATAAAAGGAATCCATAATTTATAAAATTTTTACCTGCAGATCTGTAATGATGGAATGCTGTACATCCTCTTTCTGTTCTTGAAGGAAGTGATAACTCACAGCATTAAGAGTATAAGATCTAAGTTTATAATCTCTAACAAGAATCTACAATTAAAAAAAAATAATAAATAAAATAAAATTACTAACAGATACAACAATCTTAAAAAACTTAACAATTTCAATAAACTGGGGGAATATAAAATAGGGGGCGGGGGAAACAAACACCTAATGAGAGTTGTCTCCCCAAAAGTTTCTCGCATAATATATAATAAACTTTTCAGGACAGAAAATGCCGTACAAGGCATTGGCCTACAATAGTTACAAAATATTAACATTTGATATGAATTTAGCATTTTTACTGAACTTATCGGATCATCCTTGGTGATTAATACCTGGTGTGGGTTAATAGTATCTGAAAATCGAATTTGTGTTTTAGATGCATTTTTCACAAACAATTGGAACAAAGTTTTAACGCAAAACTACAATTGTAATCACCAAAATCATTGCATTTTGAACAACCGCATTGATTTATTTCTGAAAATACAGACAGTCAACCCATAATTGTATTTGGTACAAACATTGATAGGTGTTATTTCTGAAAATACAGACAGTCAACCCATAATTGTATTTGGTACAAACATTGATAGGTGTCTACACTCTAGACATTAAATCTGTGTAGCGAATTTTATCCATCTAGCTCTTTATTTTATAATCACTGAGTTAACTTATATTCAAACAACTGGACAGATGGACACCCTATGAAAAGATTTTACTCAAATTTGATAGAAATCTGGAAAGTTGGTGAAAATACCATATACCAAATTCCATCTAGCTCAAATCGTTTCTGACATTCAAAATGTTTGATGCTTACTATACTTGCTCTATACTATGCATACAAGAAAGCAAAAAAGAAAAACAGGCATAATAATAATAATTTAAAAAATGTGAATTTACCTGTAGTAAGTCAAACTGTATCCTTCCTTCCAGATTAATCACCTTATTTTGACGCTTGCCCATCTGCCTAGATTGCAATACAGAATCTTTTATAACAGTCCTGATATTTTTCATTCTACCCAAAAAAGGGAAACTCGATACTTTCAGATGAGCAGCTCGATTGATAAGATATGGAAAGTCAAAATTTTGTATGTTGTATCCAGTAATGATATCAGGATCAACAGCACGTACAAAATCTGCCCATTCCTGAAAAATAAATATTTTATGTGAAAATAAAGGAAATTAAGATGCTTGAAATGAATGAGAAGATGCTTGAGATGAATTTCAATTTTTTCAATAGAATGATTTTTAACAAAGTAAAAGAATCTAATTAACCTTCAACATTTGTTGTTCACTTTGGTAAGACAGCACTTGAGAACCGATAATAGGTGCACAGGCATTCAAAGTAAAAACATTACGAATGAAAGGGTCTTTCTCCCCTTGCCGAATAACCATATTTGCTATCTGGATTACAGGATCATGATTAGGTTCAGGAAAAACACCTGCAATAAAATTGATACATCAAATGATTATCAACCACATTATATTTACATAAACAGTAAATACTATTTTGTGTTCATAGCTAGTAAACTCTCATGATTTTCAATAATGCATCAAACAAACAGCAAAAGAGAAAATTAATATTTTATAAGAAATTCCAAAATATTAATACATATCTAACAAAAAGCAAAAACTTTACAACTATCAAATGGAAGCCTTATATTAAAATCTGATACAATTTCATACTATATTATTGTGAATGTGTGCAGTTTCATCAAGGGACAAATTTGTACTAAAGTTTCTGGAAATGAATATAAATATCGTAGCATTTCGAAACATAATAAATACTAGAATTCAAATTTACAGAATACTATATAGAAACTTCCTTTTTACTAAAACATTATAAAACATGCAATTAATGGAGGTATTCAATAATTTTATACATTTTGAATTGATAATAAATAACCATCATTCATTTAATAGTCATTTCATATTTAAAAATCTTTGAATATTAAATGAATTTATATAAATGATATCTTAGGCCATAGAAAGATAAGAGATAATGATTATATATTACTGTTGATAAAAATTTATTTCTAGAATTTAAGATGCACAAATTTAGATAAATAAATAAAGACTCTTAATTTATTTTTAAATCAATGAAAAAAGAAGTTAGAATTAATAATTATGAAAGTTGCTTAGAAGTTTAAATTTTATTATACAATTATAAAAAAAACATTTGGTACAATCAATAATGATAAAAAAAAAGTAGATCTTAATATAAACTCTTAAAAAAATCTAAAAATATATTTAGTTTTTATTTGCAGATCCTTAGAGTTAAGAACAGATGATTAAAACTAGTGAAGAAATATTAAACCAAAATTTACCTTTGCGACCAGCACATTCAATATCAAAACTTAATATGCGCACAGGGGCGATTTTGGACCAATCCCCTTCTGGTTCATGAGAAATTAAATCATTCCAATCAACTTCTATTTCAATCTGAGAACGTGAAGTAGGTGACCGAGGTCCACCAGAAGTTAATAAATTATACTTTTTAGGGGGTATTTCAATCCAATTGCATCCAACTATCTTTGTATCAACCATAAACCTAAAAAAATTTAATGCAATAAACTTTCATAGTCTTTATTTTTCATTATATATATATATATATATAACTGTTTCAAAAATCAAAAATTTTAATATAATAATATAAAATTCATAATAAAATAAAAGCTAACAAATTACTATACACATTTTAATAGAGGATCATTAAAACACTTTCTTATAGATACAATACTAAGACCATACTGAAATATTATTGTTAAATACTTTGTATAAAAGAACAAATGGTAGTAAAGATATAATTAAGATAAAATAAATGAAATGAACAACATTCAAATTAGAATTACTAAAACATCAAGATATATAATATGAAATCCAATTTTTCAGGGGAATTATTTCATATAGAAATTCATTATGTAGTCCATTTAATACAATATATTAAATGCAATACAATAAAATTAACTTATAATCTGAACTTTTATAAACAATAATTTCTTAAAAAATATATTAGCAATTATTACAATTATCAAAGTTAAATCTTTAATTTTGAATTCTTCCAGTTCTTTCAAATGTAATTCCACATAACTAAATCTTTAAGTTTGCCATTCAATATGATTAGATTAAATTAAGAGAAGTTATGATGCAAACAGTTAAAATGTTTAATTCTATTTTGTGTTTATTATAACATGGCAAAAGAGAAATCTATCAAAATAGTTTCTAAAACAGATCAAAAATTTATTCAGGCTATACATTAAGGATTTTAATTGTATGAACGAAAGTGAATATCTTATGGTGTTTAGAATTTATTTTGATTAGACTAATTTACACTATTTTGCACACATTTTCAGTGATAGCAATATGATAATTTTTGATTTCCATTCCCTTTTAATTTATTTCTGGCCTTTCTACAACTTCTGTTTACATATAACTTCAAATAATCACAACAAAGACATAGATTGAAATATTAGCATTTTTCTTATAAATAGGAGAAAAATTATGATAAAATTATACACTACATTTTATAAGAACAATTATACAGAAAAAAAAAGTTTATTTGGATTAAAATCTTAAGTCTTAAAATTACTAATTCTCTTTTTTTTATTATAATTTTTAACAAGCAAACAATTTTTAAAAACCATAATATTTTAATGGTTGGTGGAGTTTTATTATAATATACAATGAAGCTTTAATATATAATCAATATAAAGGAATATTTATATAATATGTTGAAATAAAATTTCAAAAATAATAATGATGTTTGTAAAAAAGACAACTGCACATCTGAAACTGTTAAACGTATTGTCTAGCACAATAGCAAATGTTTCTATTTCATTTACTTATTTTATGAATATATAATTTTTTCAATTCTTATTAATTTTGATGGGGGGGGGGAGAAGAATATTAATTTCTTTTATCTTTTTTACAGTTGAAAGAAATATTAAAGTAAATTCATTAAAGCTATATCTGTATGGTGGAATTCCAATAATCAAGATTATTTCCAGTCATAAAATATGCTACAAGTGATTTACTTTTGTTGCTCACAGGAATTGTTTTTCTCTTCATAAATTATATCAATCTTGGCTCAATTTAATGCTAATAAACTATTAATATATGTATTCAAACTATACTTTATAAGAATAGTCATAGAATAAGAACAAGACTTTTCTGTTTTTCTAAATTACTACTTTAAATATAGTAAATTTTTATAAAAGCAAAAAAAGAGGAGATGCAACAACCTCCTTCCTTTTCAGACATTTCACTAGAAGTAAATAAAGAATAAAGCAATGTTTTTAAATATTTTATCACATTTTTAAATTTTTAGTATGGCTTATTACATGAAGATTTTAAATTTTCAACTATGCATTAATGTGTATGTTGCTGTACCACAGGCTAGATGATATGACCAAGCACTAACAAGCTTTCTGTTCTTAATGCAAATCATTATTGGAAAAGCAGAGTTCGGGAAAACTAAGTGATAAATATATCACTTTCATATAATTCTAAGAAACATCTATAAAAATTTATATTTATATTTAAAATGCTAAATTTTACATTATTTTAGTTTAGAAATTAGGCTACTTTGTTAAACGGCTAGAAATATCAGAGTGTATTCATTTTATACAAATGTTAGGAGAGCTGATAGGAAATGCATAATACAATGAAGAGAATAGTATAAGCTTTCTAAAATAGTATAAATTATATATTTATCAAAATTTGAAGCTTAAAAATATTTTGGCAAAGAAATTAATAAGACCAAATTACATAAAAATTGTAGGGACCACTAATTTCATTGAAGCGATTTGTTCCCAAAAATGGCTAGTTTTAACTTAAAATTAATCAATCTGAAATTCATTTTCTATTTAACATATAACTAAATCATATATCAATACCTAATTTCAAAATTAATGTTTGTTTCAAACACAGAAAATGTTTCTGAAGTAGAATCATTCCATTTAATTCCATTTTCAAGCAAACGAGCTGCAGCTGGCATGAATTTTGGAAGCAAAACTGTGATCTTTAGAAATGGTCTTTTGCCACCTTTCGTGTAACCATATATATCTGAAAAATAACAAAAACATATGTTTATAAATCATTCAAAATATAATCAATCATCATTATTATATAAGAAATATTTAATTACTCACTTTCTTTCTGTACAATTTCCACAGCAAGTACAGCATCACGAATGTTCTCTTTATTTGATTTCATGTCAGATATCAAAGCAGAATTTAAAATCTCCTATAAAATAATGAAAAAAATTATCAGATTGGCAAAATATAATTTCTAATTTTTTAGGCATCATCGAAAAAAAAGTTTCCTTATTTTTATGTAAATATAGTATATTAATTAAAGTTTTACATAGCTTCAGCTTATTTTGGAACAATAAGATCGAAATGATAAAACAAACACAACCAATTTGAAAAAAGGGGAAAAAGCAACATTGTATATTTCTAAATCATAAGTATTAATCACAGCTTGTTATTATTATTATTTCTTTTTACATTTAAAAAAATTGTTAAAAAGATGATTTAAAAAAAATATCTTCACACATCACACTGCCAATTTCCCAGAAGAGCTGCACAATTGTTTGCATTTTTATATAATGAAGTTAAATGCAAGAATATATATGTTTCTACAGGATAAATTGGCAAAGTGGAGAATCAGTAAAGACAATCTTGTGCATTTATATTGATATAACAAACATGAATGTTTTCTAAGGAAAAAGAGTAAAACCCCCATTATATAGGTGAGGATACACATACATATCCAAATTCATAAAAAAAGAAAGGAAAAGGAAACATCTAAGCCCATTACTACACTTAAAGTCAATGTGTGACTCTCAGGCTTAGAAATAACAATTTCAAATTCAGACTGTACAAAAACATGATCAGGCATCTACAAAACGGCACCTAAATAAAAAAAAATATCAAAAAACAAACAAACACACACACAATATATATATATCACTTACATTTTTTGACATTTATTAATTGGAGATATTGTTGAAAGCTGGGATGACAGCCTTTGTTGCTAAAAATCCCTTAACCCCCTCATTCATTCATTCAATCAATCAATCAATATATCACTTATAAATGGTAGAGAAATACAGGACCAGAGAATGTTTTACAGCTTAGCTTTCATTAATGAAGAAAATGATTCTACTAAATGGAATAAGAATGGATAGACCCGTTTACAGAAATGAGAAGGATATATTATTACAGGGCAATGTCTAACCACTAGGTGAACAGGTATGTTCGCACGCTTTTCTCCATTCTGTCTGATCATGTGACTCGATGTAATCACATGATGCAATGCGTTGATGTATATTTCTCTCTGTTCTGGGTTGTGTTGTAATAAATGTGTGTGTCTAACATGGTGTGGTTATTTTGAGGAGTTACATAATAGAGATAGTTAACAAAATGAAAGTGGTGTGAGGAGAAAATAATATGGTCCATCGATGTGTTGTGTGAGGAGTTAACATTTTAGTCCGTCAAGCCGGAGAAATATTTGCAACCTTTGGATTTTTTTGAATAACTAGTTTGGTTTTTGCTGGAATCAAAAGAATTGAGATGTGTGATAGAATTTATTACGGTGATATACAGAAATATCTTTTTGGAGAAGTAATGAGTTATGGAATTTCGGATAAAGAGATTAAGGTGAGATACTCATAATTTGTGTGATTTAATTGTGGAATATTTTTTGTTTGAGTTAATTTTGAATTTGAGATTTTTTATTGAGATTGATTGAGATTTTGTTATGCAAGAAATAGTTTTGGTTTGTTGGTATTTGTTATGAAAATTTATTTGCTTTCGGATTGGGATTAGTAATTCCTGTCAATGTATTTTGTTGGGCAATTTGTTATGCAGTTGAAAGTAGCAATTTCTGATAAAGTTGGTTTTGTTTTCGATTTTGAAACTCTTGCTTTCGGATTAGGATTAGTAATTCCTGTCAGCGTATTTTGTTGTGCAAATTGTGATTTATATTGGAAAGTAGCATTTCTGACAAAGTTCATTTCGGTTTTGTCTAGAATTCATAGTGGAATTATTATTAAAAGTGTCGTAGCTTCGATTTCAAAGTTTTCCCTGTGATTGCAAAATTAGCGGTACAAAAAGGTATAAGCTGTGAGAGGTTGTATGTAAATATTATTTTCACTTATATCAACCATGCCTTTGAGTACTAAGTTAAAGAAAGAGGAGTTGCGAATTATCGCGGAAGAGTTAGGGCTTTCTGTGCCTGATAATGTTAAAGTAATTCAGTTGAGGGAGATAATTGAGAAAAGTGAAGTAGTCCAGGGCCTAGTTGATCAAGTAATAGCCGATACTCAGGCAAAGCTAATGCAAGAAAAAGAAAAAATAGAAAATGAATTGAAGTTAGAACTAGAAAAATTAAAATTGTATCAAATAGAGAAAGAAATCGAGTTAGCAAATGCTAAAAAAGAATCATTAAATAATATTCAAAGTACTGAAATCGTGGATTCGAGTTCATCAACTATTGAATTAGAAAGCTTAATAAAAAGTATCAGAACATTAACCATTCCCGTAGTAGTAACCATAGTAAGATCGTAGCAAGGGAAACAAAAAGATTTATAGGAAATAAATCGCAAAAATTTCTAAATTGGCGTTCTGATAAAACCGTTTCATAAGTGTACGTCTCAGAAATAAAAAAATTAAGATGTGTTATATGTAAGAATAGTGATAATCATTTTCTTTATAACTGCCCCCAGTTAAAGAAACTTTCTGTATGGGAAAGAGTTGATTTAGTGAAACGGAATGATTTGTGTTTCTGTTGCTTGTTACCCCATAAAATTCGTAATTGTCGCTCTGATAGAAATTGTTTTTGTGGCAAATCTCATAATCGAATGCTGCATTTTCCGCGCGAGGGAAATAATAATTCTAGTTCATCGTCTAAAAGTATTGCGATTCGTGAACCCGTTCGTAACGAGGATGCAGTGCAGAGCCAAACGGTAAAACAAACATCGGCCAATACCCAGTCTAAGATAGTTGCGACGAGTTTTCAAAAGAGCCAAAGCAAAAATGTTCTTCTTAGTACTGTGCGTGCATTGGTTAAAAATAAATTTTCAGAGTTTGGGGAGGTTCGATGTTTATTGGATGTAGGAAGTCAGTCTTGTTTGTGTATGAAAGTTTGCGCAGAACGACTTCAGTTAAGATTAGAAAGAATAAATACTGTTGTATCATGTGTGAATGACACTACTATGGTGGTTAATAATTGTGTCAGAACAACTGTTGCAAATAAGGATAAGAGCTTTGAGCGAGAATTGTCGATGTTAGTGGTCAACAAAATTACTGATTTTACCCCCAACAGGGTAATTAATGTAAATGAGGTATTAAGGCTTCCATCCCTGGCTGATCTTAGTTTTAATATCCCAGGAAAGATAGACTTACTTTTAGGAGCTGAAGTATTTTATGAATTGTTGAGACCTGGACAATTCCGTGATTTGAATTCATCATTGTTGTTGCAGAATACGGTTTTCGGTTATGTGGTCAGTGGTAAAGTGAAAGAGAACAAAGTTCATTGTGGATTGACTTCAGATGTTGATTTGAATCGCACTATGAGAAAATTTTGGGAAATTGAAAATGTAGATAATGAGGCCATTCAGAGTCAAGAGGCATTGTTGTGCGAGGAGCATTTTGTGAAAACCTATAGGAGGAATGAGGAGGGCCGGTATGTATTTACAATGCCTTTGAAAGAGGACCCCTCTTGCTTGGGACATTCAAAGGACATTGCGGTAAAAAGACTTAATTCGTTGTGGAATCGTCTGTCAAAGGATTCAGATTACTTGTTGTTATATTTAGATTTTATGAGAGAATACGAGGAGTTAGGTCACATGGAGAAGGTTGATGAGACAACTGAACCATCTTCCTCTTATTATATTCCACACCATGGAATCTTTCATCCAGAAAAGTCGATCACTAAACTTCGTGTAGTTTTTAATGCATCGTCTCCTACAACTAACGGTATTAGCTTAAATGACATTCTGATGAAAGGAGAAGTTATTGAGGACGTATTCACGACCATTACTGGTTTTCCGCGACACAAATTTGCCTTTACCGCCGATACAGAGAAGATGTATCGGCAAATACTCATCGAATCAGATCAATGCGATCTTCTGAGAATTCTATGGAAAACAAATTTTGACGATGAGCCTACCATGTATAAGTTGAAAACTGTAACTTATGGGACATCTTCCGCTCACTTTCTTGCCATAAGAACTCTTAAACAATTGGCCATAGATGAGAATTCCAGATTTTCCTTGATGTCTGAAATTCTACTGCATGCCACTTACATGGATGACATAGTCAGTGGTTCTTCAACTCTAGAGGGTGCTAAGGAGTTATAGCATCAACTTATTGAAGTTATGCAGTCAGCGGGTCTAAAATTACATAAGTGGTGTACTAATTTTGAGAATGAGTCAAGGCCATCAGAAGATAGTTATAAATTTGATAAAGACTAGGGAACCAAAACATTGGGAGTTCTATGGAACTCTCAGGAAGATTGTTTTGATTTTCGAGTAGATGTTAAGCCGAAACAGTTGTGTACTAAAAGAGAAGTATTGTCAACTATTGCCCGAATATTTGACCCACTTGACCTTCTGGGTCCGGTGATAGCTAAAGCCAAAATGATCATGCAAGAACTATGGCGTATAAACACTGATTGGAATGATGTTCTGCCGGAATCAGAATATCAAGAATGGCATCGTTTTTTAATTGCTTTCAAAGCCTTAAATGAAATTCTGATTAACAGACGAGTAGCATTTGACCAGCCAACGAGTGTAGAGCTTCATGGCTTTGCAGATGCTTCAGAACGCTGCTATGGAGCAGTGGTGTACTGCAAATCAAGTGATGCACAAGGAAATACTTTGATTAAATTAGTTGCTAGTAAATCCAGAGTAGCACTGATTAAAAGCTGGACTATTCCTTTCTAGAATTGAACGCCACTCTCTTGTCAAAACTTATGAGAAAAGCGATGGCAGCAATCAAAACGTCAGTGATTAGTATCTACTATTAGACGGATTCTACTATTGTTCTTGCGTGGCTCCAGAAACAACCAATAGATTTAAAACAGTTAGTCCAAAGCAGAGTAGCAACGATTCAAGAAAATACTAGTACTGAACAGTGGCATCATGTATCCTCAGAGCAAAATCCAGCTGACATCTTATCTTGAGGTATAGACCCTGAGAAACTTCTGACCTGTGACTTATGGTGGAATGGACCTGAATTTCTTGCTGATAATAACTACCCTAATCATCCAGTTCTTGTATCAAAAACTAATGAAGAGTTTAATGCTAAAATTAAATACAATTATAAAAACTTTAAAATTTTTAATATTACTGAAGGACATTTAATGTATGAATTAATTAAGCTTAGTAATAATTATATGTCTATTTTGCGTGTTCTTAGTTACATTTTTAGGTTTAGTGACAACGCCCGAAATCCACTTGGGCGTACTACAGGTCCTCTCAGCAGCAGTGAGTTGAAAAAAGCTGAGAATTTCTTGGTTAAAGCAGTGCAGCTGCAAGAATTTGCTGCAGATATTCAAAACCTGCAACTCAAAGGATTCGTTTCGCCAAACAGTAAGTTAAAAAGCCTAAACCCGATTTTGGATGATGATGATATTTTGAGGGTTGGTGGCCGGCTAGAAAATTCAAATTTAAGTTTTGTCTCAAAACACCCAGCAATCTTGCCAAAAGATAATAAATTTACTATGATTATTTTAGAGTATTATCACAAGAAGCATTTGCATGTTGGTGCTTCGAATTTATTATGTATCTTTCGAGAAAGGTTTTGGCCACTAAGTGGTCGTACAATTTGTCGTAAGGTAATTCATCAGTGCATTCCGTGTTTCAAATCAAAACCCATAGTGTCTAACCAATTAATGGGCAATCTACCTAAAGACAGTGTTTTAGCTGATTTTCCTTTTAATTGTACTGGTGTGGACCTTTGTGGTCCATTCACGATTAAATATAATAATCAACGAAAGAGTGCATTACATAAAGTGTATGTATGTGTATTTGTGTGTTTCGTAACAAAGGTGACTCATTTTGAGATTTTATCAGACTTGACACCTGAGTGTTTTATGGCCTCTTTCAAAAGATTTATTGCGCGAAGAGGCAAGTGTGCAAAGTTATATTCCGACAATGCAACAAACTTTAAGGGTGCCAATAACAGAATTAAAAAGTTTCTTGAGTTAGTGGAAAATCCCGATGAAATTCTGGCTAATTATTAGTCTACAGAAGGAATAGACTGGAAATTCAGCCCTCCCAGGGCACCTCATTTTGGTGACCTTTAGGAGCCTGCTGTCAAATCATTCAAATTTCATTTCATTAGAGTTTCGAGTGGAGCTAATTTAACTTTTGAGGAATTTCTAACATTAACAATCCAAATAGAGTCAATCTTGAATTCGCGCCCACTCTACCCATTATCAGCCAATGCAGATGATTTTGAAGTTTTGACACCTGTTCATTTCCTGATCAATAGACCAATTAATTTGATTATCAAACCTGATATAAAAAGTTTTAAAGAACATCAACTTAAAAAATGGCAAAGAGTTACTAAATTAGTGAAAAAAATTTGGAAAAAATGGCACCGAAGTTACCTAAACGAATTGCAACAAAGAAATAAATGGGTATTCGAGAAAGAAAATGTCCATGTGGGAGATCTCGTGTTGCTAGTAGAAGACAATTTGCCTACTCATAAATGGGATCTGGGTAGAATTAAAGAAATTTATTATGGGGAAGATAAAAAAATCCAAGTGGTTCAGGTAAAAACCCAATTTGGCACGTTTAAAAGGCCTGTGACTAAAATATGTGTATTGCCCATTCAAAATGACTTTTTTGTAAATATATTTGTGCATAATATGAGAATATATTGAATTATTGTTCAAATAACCATATTGAGTTCTTACTGTATATTACTTGTACTATTATGTGTTTAGTTGAATGTTTAAAACATATCAATGGGGGGAGAATGTTCACGCTCTTTTCTCAATCCCGTCTGATCATGTGATTCGATGTAATCACGTGACGCAATGCGTTGATGTATATTTCTCTCTGTTCTGTGTTGTGTTGTAATAAATGTGTGTGTCTAACATGGTGTGGTTATTTTGAGGAGTTATATAATAGAGATAGTTAACAAAATAAATGTGGTATGAAGAGAAAATAATATGGTCCATCGATGTGTTGTGTGAGGAGTTAACAAGGTATATAAGTGCATATATTTTTTATACAAAAATCACTTTACACATTGGTTCAAGCATTAGGATTAATTTCTTTCTATTTTAATAAAAATAGCAAACTTCAGTGTTTATCCAATCAAGTTGACTGGGACTTTTTGGAACATATGTTTTGTAATGTTTTCTTTTTGAGCTTCTATCAATTCTGAAATATATTCTTAAATATTATAAATAATATGTTATCCATTTAATTCAGAGCTTTCAACATACAGAAAATCTAACACTATACATTCTGAAAAAAAAAATCCATAACTGTAAATTACAATCTAGAACATATTCACAATTGATTGCCCCCAATGCATCTTTCCAATAAATAAAACATTTCCTGGTATTTGTATATTAACTATATACCACTGAGAAACTTTAAGCTTAACTGCATATAACTGGCAAATATAGTCAATAGATCAACATGTCATTGTTGGCATTTTTTGGTGATTATTTGCTAGTATATATTTAATACATATGAATTTTTTTTCTTACAACAGGATAGTATAAAATTAATTAGCATATTCATTTAAAAATAAATTGTAATAACATGTAATTTTAAATTAAGGGAAAAAAACAATTCTTTACTTAAAAACATTTTTTCAGTAATGAAATGCAGCATTATAACTAATTAAACAATAAATTTCTAGGTATATAATAACAAGATATTCTACAGAAGTATTAATTTCTGAATGAGATTATGAGTATTTTAATTGTTAATTATGAACAGATATTGTATTATCATACAAACAAGTTATTTAACAAAAACTTGAATTGCAAAATGTTTAAAATGAAGAAATAACAACAATTAATATATTAACATACAAAACACTTTCAGCTTACCCTAAATCTAGCACAATCAGATTGCTGGAAATTTTCAGGAGCTGGTACAAAGAAGTAAGGCAGAAAACCATGGACATGACAAAGTATGCTGTTTCCCTCCATTGAAACACCAAACATTCTCATAATTGGAACTGGTCCAGATTTACACCCAGTCATGCCAGGAACTGGCTGACCTATGTAACAGTCAATATCAAGCTGCTGGAATATTATTGAGTCAGAATTTGGATCTATTTCTGGAGGTGGTGGACGAATCCATTTGATATTGGCAGAAAGCTGAGAATCAACATCTTCACCTGAATAAATAAATAAACTTCTTTTTTAATAGATTCAAAATTAATGAATTATTTATCACTTTAAAAGAGCCTGTCTTAGAGAAATATACTTTTTTAAATAAATAAGAATAAAAAGCCTTTTTTTTATGAATAATGATTTTTTTCTCTTAAATTCTTAACTTTAACACTCATCTAAAGCATTTCACCGCCAGTTTAAAATCCCATCATATACAGGGTTAGCTTTATCATTAGATCTATATGTCTATTATACGAAATTGGACGAAAATACATCAGCATAAATGTTAAATTGCCATATATATTTATCTTTCTCTATGTTTATGACTAATAAACATACATTTAAAGAAAATTATCGAAAAATCTATCTATATTTGCAAATCCTTTTTTAAATACTACTAAACTCATTTTCTCAAAAGATTGTCTACATTTTTTGGTGTAGTTTTTGGCCATGCTTGTAAAATACAAAGAGTATTATTAAGAAGTTCTTGAAATTTTCATTACCTAGAAGCGCACAAGAACTTTGCATTGATACTGATCTCTAAATAAAATTACTAAGCAGCATAATTATAAAGAAAAAAAAACAAAATTAGGGAAGAGTAACAAATTATGTGGCCAGAAATAATTTGTGGTTTGTCAAAAATTACCTTAATATTCAATATAGAAACCCATAGATTACGTTTTGTGGTTCCCTCCTTCGTCACCCTAGAACTTTACTATATCATTTTCTTTTTGACCTGTGCTATTTAAAAGGCTGTTTATGAGATAATCAAACATTCGACTGAGAACTGTCAGAATTAGAACCTCAGGTGCCAAAGAATGCAATGTAAAGCATCTTTAAAAGCATATAGCAGTGATTTCATGCATTGCATTTGTTGGTTATTCATTTGAAAAGTACTGGTATCTATTCGATGATGTGCCTTTATCTAGTTGTGATCAAACTTTCTGTAAATATAGAATTAAAATAAAAAATTCATGAGAGTTAAATAGCCTTTTCCCCCCCGATAAATAAGCAAGGTTAAGGATCATAATTTTGATTTGATGTATTAAAACATATATTTTAAAAGGTATATTTAATGAATATCAATCACACAAAACTAAAATATCATCAAACATAGAATATATACAAATGATTATTATAAATCATTTTAGAAGTTTAAAAAATTCTAAAAATAAATGGAACTAAAAATATTTTTTAAAATTGTTTCTTTATCTATGTCACTGTGAAAAATAAAAATATCTATCAATGTGAAAAATAAAGTCAATCAGGATATCCAAAATAACTTTTCTTCAATATTAAAACATTTTATAATAAATACAAAATAATTTTATAAGAATTCTCTTTTAATTTACATATATTTCTTCATGGAAAAAAAAAAAGTTGCTTTACTTCTCTTTCCTCTCATACACCAAAATAAAAATTTGCTTCTAAGCAATACAAAATTCTGTGGAAATATTTTTACCTGCAGAATCAAGCAACTCTAAAGAGTGAGCTTGAAATTCCTCTTCCAAATCATCCATAAGGGCCAACTCTTCTTCAAAATTACTCCTTTCAAAGTCATCATCATCGTTTTTCTTCTTAAAAACTTTTTTTGGTGGTCCTTGACTGCTTGAAAATGATTTTCGCTTTGAATCCATGATTTGTTTTGCCTAGTAAATTCAAACATTTTTTTAAAGTTAAATAAGCATGAGGATATAAATACACAAACATGAAAATTAACAGAAATGCAATACAAAAAACAATAAGCTAAAAATACAGAGTGTTCAGATTGAAGGTATGCACAAATAATGATTAATCCTAAAAGAAACACAAACAGTTATAAATTTTCTATTTAAAAAAATATAGTCAAGGTTTTTTGTTTCCTTTTAAAAACCAATAGAGCTTAATAAGAACATTATAAACAGTACTGCAGATATAAAAATGAAAATAATTTCTTGACAAAATATTAGTGATATTAATGAAATTAATGCAAACATATTCAGGTGAATCATCAAACTATTTAATTCAAGGCAATAATAGCTTAATAAAGTAAAATTTCAAGAAAGAGCTATTGTAGGAAATGATAACACTGTAAACGAAAGGACATATGTTCCAGTAATCATAAATTTGCATGATATCCAATTTATGTTTAATATGGTAGTAGTTTGTATGTACCTAAATGATTCCTCATGTTCAATAGCCAATTTCCATTCTCTATAGGATATAAAGAAATTTATCTACATAGGCAATGTTAACATCCTTGTCAATGCTGTCAAACTGACTCCAAAAACTGAGCCAATCCTTTATTTTCCTGCTAAACTGAGCTACTTTTATTTTGCTTTCTAAGCATTCACTGATGTCAGTACTTCACATAGAGGAGAAGAATTAGCATGTAAACTTTTGTTTAAAGCTGGACAATACTTAATTTTCCCCCCAATATTTCTTGCTATAATTCATATTCATTAATATACTACATATATTATCATCCAATCCTTAATTCTTTCTTAACATGAAGATTTTATTTTCATATCTTCTCTATTAATTTTATTCTAATTTAAAACTGTTATTAACTGATTAAATGCATGGCAAAATTTGTTGTTTGTTTTTTGATTTAAATTTGCTTACATTCAAAATCAATGATATCAATATAAATGTTTTTTACTAAACATCAATTCTTTATCTCATCAACAGTCAGCATAGTATAACTTACTTTTCAGAAATTTTCTTCCTTAAATTTCAAAATTATTCAGTTTAAATCAGGTTAAAAACTCGATAAGTTAAGTTTTTTCCATAGTCAACTGTAAATTTATTCTACAAAAAATCATTTATAAATACCATTGACATAAACATGAAGAAAAATACATTTAAATTACAAAAAGCTCTAGTGCACAAGCTTTTTTCCTTAAACATTGTTATAAAATTTAGTTTACTATAAAATCCCGAAAATAATGATTAATGAAAATTTTGAAATAAAATAGAACAAAATGGCGGGAGACAACAGAAAAGCCAACTGATTCAAACCAATTACTACTAATTTTCTTGAAAATCTAGCTAAAATTAACTATAATGAAGATGCTAACAAATTTCAAGATAATATAATTTAATATGCCTTTGTTTTCCCATTTATTTCTTTTCCACATTTGCATCTAAATTGCAGATTATAATATATCAGCATGATTGTTGGATGTTTCAAAAATGATAACCCCAAATCAATAATCAGTGATATTACTTTTGTAAAGTAATATTAAATAACTAAATACTTGAGCTAGTGAGCAGCAATTTCTAGCCAAAATATAATGTTAGACTGACACTGAAAAAAATCTTTAGACAGACGTTTACACTTCTTCAGACATTAAAAACTAAATTTCTAATCAAAACTTCTACGTATCCTTTTCTTTCCATTGACATTATGACTTGCATCAGACCGATACAAGTCACAATATCAATATTTTTAACATTATTCAATATTTTTAACATTATCAATATTTATTTTTCTTACTCATAAAATTAATTTTTTATTGAAATTTCTTGTACTTTTTGAAAATGGCATTAAATCATTGACAAATACTATTTCAATTTCAATAAAAAATTAATTTTATGAGTAAGAAAAATAATCACAGATTAAAAATTCTTAACTTCATAATAAACATGAAAAGCGAAATTATTCGAAAGTATTTACCTTATTAACTTCCCTAAATATAACAAAACCACTTTAGTTTCTATTTCGCGCAATTTTCGATCACCACTCGTTCCCGCTCAAATAAATAAACAATAAGACAAAAAAATTGTCAAGTTCAGTTCATACTCTTATATCAAAGAAAAATAAGCTTTCTTCTTTTTTTTATAAAAGTTTTCTAATTTTAATTCTTGTTTAAAAAAATGTGTCAATGTTTCAAATATAAAAGTAAGTAAAAATTTAAAATATTAAGAGGGTTTCATTTTAATTAGGATGTACCATTCAAACGGTGCAGAGATTAACTGAATTTATATCAATGTTTAAGTTGTAAACAGAATTACACGATTAGAGAAAAAAAATATTTAGCGATTATATCCAATAATTGAAATAGATTTGGTTCAAAATAGCCAAACTATTTAGTATTTTACTTATATGTATATTACATATCAGAAAGCAATTTAATAATTGTAATTGTAACTGGAATGTGGTAAATAAACATTGTCACGTGTTAGGAATAAAGAGTTGGTTTCACTTTCAAATTAACAGTTATGCATAAATAGCTTATCGTTGAATTATTAAATAAGTTCTTTTAGTTATATTTTTGGGTAAATTTAATTGTTGAAGAATTATTTTATACCTTTCTATGACGAATATTATTTTTTCAATCGAAATAATAATAATTCATTTGTCTGCAGGATACGATCTTAATTGACATTAGTTCGAACATTATTACATTTAATATTATTTTAATATATAAAAGAATTTAGACATTCTTTTACTGTTAATTATTTTTGTCATTGTTATGTACTGTTAAATATATATTTTGAAATTGTTTGTATATCTTACAGTGAGAGTAATTAAGTCTTTTAGAATTTCGTAATTATAAATTCAAATTTTTCTTAGTTAGTTTGGCGAGTTTTGATAGATTTGGCTAAAATTTTCTGCCTTGCTGAAAAAGATGATACCCGATTTTCTTGTTTTATGTTTAATTCTTTATTTAAGTCTTCTGTTTATCTTCATGAGTTTCATCATAATTAATTTTAATTTAATATTTTTTACTTCTGTGAAGCAAATCATTTCATTTATGGAATTTTAATAAAATAGCAGTTAATTCAAATTAAGTTATAAATATATCTTTTCATTGTTTTATATGGCTTTTTTGTATAGCTTTTATTTCATATTTTAATTTTTGATTATGAATAATATGATTTTTGAATTATTAATTAAGGTATGAATAAATTAAAAAATATCTAAGCTTTTAAGCTATAAATCATCATATTTATAGGATATAAAAAGTATTTCTAATGCCAATAGAAATAAATGACTCCAGTGATTTGATTTATTTAAGCTTCAGTTAATGCATGGGAGATTCTTATGTAATGATAAATCAAAATATAATGAAAAATCTTCAACTAATGATCTTCTAATGAGATAAATAATTTAATATCTTGCATAAAAAGAATTTAGCATTTTGCATAGTTTCTTTTTTGTTTAAAAAGGTGAATACAATTTGTTCTTTATATATGAACAATCGACAGTTACATCTTAATAGCAGTTACATAATTTCAGTTCAGAGATATTTTTGTTCTTTCATAAATTCTTCTGATAATATATGTCCTGTATATTACAATTTCCCATTATGTGAAATATATCACCTTTTGTTTGAGAGTGCTTTGTATATATAAAATAGTTTTTTTATCATATTTCAACTCTTTTCTTTATGATTAAGACGAAACTTCAAATTTTAGGATATATTTAAAAAGTTCTCTGCCAGAACCTTGTTCCGGTTCTGGAGTAGTGTTGTCAGAAAGGTAGAAAATAGGGAAAGAGAGAGTGTGAAAGAATTATGAACTTATATAATCTTAGAATGGAATTTGCTGGAGCAGCATTTTATGTAAGGCATATGTTAAGAATTATTTTGGAGAAATACAACTCGGAAATTTGCATTAGGCATGTTGTACAACTCATAAATTAAAGTGGAGGCTGAGTTAGAAGGATTTATTATTCTTATGATTTCAGTAAATTAAATTATTAAAATTATTACATACACACATATTTTTGTTATTTTATGTATTTTCGATTTTGCCAAACAAACTATATATTATTTATTTCAAGAATAGTATACTTTATCACATACTTAAAAAGTGCATATTCGCTCAGTTATATGCAGTATTTTTTTTTTATTATTATTATTCACTATCTCATTATCAGGTTACTTTTATTTTATGAATTTATCTTTATGTTCAATTTAAAGGAAAAAAAAATATTATCCTTTTAATCTGAGAATTATTTTTTTATTATATTAGTGAATAATTACTCCTAGCTAATTGCAAATCTTTTTTTCATATATAGATAAATGTAAAATGGCTTTGCAAGCAGCTAAGAAAGCATTAAGAGCACAGCTAAAAGAAGTATTGAAAAGTTTACCTACTGAAGAAAAGGCCAGGCAGTCTAAAACAGTAGTTAACAAAGTAAGTATTTAAATATCCATTCTTTTCCTATAACCATAATAGAATTTTGAAAATTCTAATTAAAGAAACTCAGAATTAAATATAACTGTATAAAAACCAGAAGAAAATAGATTGATTTTTCGGTACAACCGGAGTTTAACCCCCTGCTTGGCACAATTTTCAAAAATCGCCAACAACGGTCTTGCGAAATGTTCAAAAGCAAAGGAACAGATGTCCAATTATAGTGCATAATAAAGATTGCCAGCTTTGCTGCGTTATCGCAACTTGACGAAGAAGGGGGTTAAACTCCGGTTCAACCGATTTTTCTTCAATATATTAAAGAAATATGATTTTAAAATTTTTAAGTGATAAATTTGAAATTATTATTTTAAATATAGTTTAATTTTTCTTTGTTTTAAGTAATGTACATTTTGCAGTATTTTTTAATATAAGATTTTATTATAATTTGCACTCTCATCAGCATATTTCTTCTTTTGCTTTTTTTTTCATTAAGGTAATGAAAGCTGTTATTATTTTTATTAATGAATTTATTGCTAATCATGTAGGTTTCCATTTAAATGAAAAATCTGATTGAATTAATGTTTTAGATTAAGTAACTTGTGTTAATCTGGATTTAGGCTTATGATTATATAGTGATACGGCTAATGCCATTTCTGGAATTTCAGCTTCTTCAGAGTAAAAAGTATCAAGAAAGTCAACGAATAAGTGTTTATTTGAGCAGAGATATAGAAATTGATACAAGGGCTGTACTTGCTGATATTTTTAGATCAGGAAAAGAATGTTTTATTCCAAGATATGAGTGAGCAGTTTTTAGTTCTGTATTATTCATTTAGTGAAATGTACTCTCTGTTTTGTTTTATTTTAAATTTTAATATTTAAATGACAGTTAATTTGTGATACTTTCAATTACAGTGATTTGAAAGAGGGAGAATAATTTCAAATAAGTAAAATATATTTTTATAATTATTACTATTTTGATATTTTTCACATTGTATTTGCTCATTTCAAAGCATTATCTTTTGTTTTGTTAATTTCAATTTAGTATCTGGAATAGTGTGGTTCAATATTTGTGTGATATAATAACTTTTGTATAATATTTACATGTCGATATTTATATGTTTGTGTAATATTTATATATTTTATGAAAATCTAAGTAAGTAGAAAGGATTCTTCTTTTTACTATGATGACATAAAGATTTTTAAAGGATTTTTACATTCGTAAACAAAACAAATTAATTTATTTTTCGGTTCATGTGAAAGTATAGATTGCCTTGACATAATTTTCTTAACTAATCATAATTTGAGGTTTAATAAGAGGTTTATTACTAAATTATTAATTAAATTATGCATTATGTAGATAACATTTCTCTTACATTTATATAAATCATGGCATACTATTTTAACAGTATTGTGAATGTGCTTGATTCAAAATGAATGTGAATGAAAAAAATTATAAATAAACCATGAACAGAATAATTTGAAATGAAATCATTCATTTGGCTAATCTTTGCACAGAAAATGATATTGATCAATGTGCAGATTATTCATATCTAGATATGAAACATTTTGAATGGAAACAAATCTTAGTATTAGAAAAGTATAGTTTGGATTTAAAATTATTTCATGCGGTCTTTATTTTTAAGCTAATACTTATGTCATATTTTTGTATGAAAATAAATTTCTAATCTTTTAATTTTCGACATGATAAAAAATCTTCCATTGTTATACACACATGCATAATTTAAATTGTTTGTCAAAATTTCTACCTCCTGTAATAATGAAGTTCAAGAAATATTTAACTAAAAGTCTCAAAAACAGGGACAAAGACTAGTGATATATAGAAAGATACTATCATTTGTATTATTTCACATGGGGCCTCTATTAAGGGCTTATAAGTTACATATGTTGAGCATATCTTAACATTTTCTCTGTAGCTTATTTTTTTTCCTTTTTCTATCGTAATTTATTATCTAATGATTTTAAAATTATATTGGATTTTTGATATAGTTGTGAAAGTAATTATGATAATGCAGTATATATCAGAGCAGGATTAAGGCATGTTTAGGAATTATGAGAACATTATTGGAACATTATTTTCATATATTTTGTGTTTTAAAACTGATACCATTGATGTAGGATGGAGAAAGGCTATTCTATCATTAGAGCTATTTACTCTCTGTATGCTATTAGGATAAAGAGATAATGTTCAAAATTGTTTGAAGACAATAATGGATGAGACATTCAAAGAAGAAAATACTCTCCATTTAGTGCTTTCTGTTATCATAGTGTGCATTTATATCTTCCATTTGAATAATATCTGTGTGGCACAAAATTTCTTTAAATATTTTAACCAACATAGTGGGCACAAATTTTATGCAAACACCTATTGCTTTTTTTCTCACGAGTATTTTACAATAGTTCTAAATCAGAAATCGAAATGGGATTTGATTTAGTGTCAGGTTAGGTAACATTTAATTGAATATAACAGATATGTTGTTATTAATTTTTGAATCATAGTTATTATGTATTGATAAGCATCATGAAATTAAAGAAAAAGCTGTTATATGATGCTTTTTTTAGAGTTTAGTACATAACTAAATAATGGAAATGTAACTTTTTTGTTTAAAATAATGAAAATGTGTCATAGTAATTTATTGTTTAATAATTTTACATTTATTTATATATTTTTAAACCTAAGGCATTTTTTTATCAAGCTTATTATTATTTTTTGTAATGCAGGCTAATATTTGATTTAATTTTTCTTTATTTTAATATGACCTGCTTTTATTTTATTTAGAAATAATATTTAAAGTGCTGAATCTTCATAATGTAATATTGGTAAATGGCAATAATTTTTGTCATCAGTGTATTTAGTTTGAAATTCACAGGAATGGGAATGGAAGGGCTAACTATAATATCTAAAAAATATTAATATCTAATATTTAAGAACTGGTATCTATCTCACTCTACCTTATATCTAAAAAGATATCAAATATATTGGGAAACCTATGCATTTTTTTTCAATTGATGGATTTTTCTCTTTATGAATTTTGAAATTAATCATCCATTATCTTTGATTTAGTTTTCTTACAGTTATGAAAGAACTATTGCTCCCATTATTGCACTTTTTCTATTCAAAAGCTGGAACACATGAATCTGTAACAATTAGATTAGATTGGGAACAGTATGAAAGTGTTTTGCGTTCCAAAACGTTTTCATGCCAACCATTTACAAGCTTCTGAATTTTTCCATTTTATGAGTGTATAAATTAAAATGCTATTATCATATCATAATCATAAATAAGATCTAAATCCTTGTATTTTATTTGCTGGTGTATTTAATTCATTTATTAATAGAATGTGCAAAAACTGGAACTTAATTCTTAATTTTATTCAACACTATGTAATATTGCTATTGAATAATTTAAAATTTTGATTGAGATTGGCTACATGACAACAAGCAGATACTGCTATTTTTAAATTAAAAAATATCAAATTAAAATTTTAGAGCCTATCAATAAAGAATAATATCGATATTTTTTGAATTTCATTGATTAAATATTCATTTACTGATGAGATTCTTAGGCATAAGGAATATTATTAATTTGACAACCATCTCAACGATTTTCTTTCTTTTTATTTTGTTTGATTCTGTATTTTGATTGTATGTACATTAAAATATTTTTATTGCATAGCTCCATTTTTTTAAGGAAATTTTTTTGTTGAACATTGATTTTTAATGAGTTATTTTCCAATTCTTACTAATTCTGTTCATTTTTTTTTTTTTATGCATAGCATATATTTTGATTATTTCTTTATTAATTAGTAACGTGGAAATCACGAGCTTCCAAATTAACTACAAAAGCAGTACCTAATAAAAAGATCTATATTGCAATGTAAGATCTATATTAAGAAGTTCAAGATTCTATATTGTAATGTCAGATTTTAATCTGTTTCTTAATATCTGTATTCTTCAAATTAATTCATAGGGTTTTGTATCATTTTAATTCATGGCATAAATTTAAGATTATATTTGTCAGTCTTCTGATATTTGTATATCATTATCTAAATTATATTAGAAACTATTTAAAAGCTCCTTCATCTGTTGAAAATATCGCAAATTTAAAATCCATCTTAAAAACTTTTTGAAAATTCATCAGAATTCATTTTTTTAATAAAAATTTGTCAAAGTAATATACATTATAAAATAACATTTTCAAAAATAAGTATTAAAAAAAATCTAAAATGTTGTTTTTAATATATGTTACAGATACTTCTCTTATCAAATAAATAAAAAATTGTCAATTTATAAAATTATATTTATTGACTAGCATATATTTGTAACAAAATGGAAATATTTTTCTTCTTTATTATAGTTCTAAAAGTACAACAATGGATATGGTGAAGCTTAATTCTTTACAAGATTATGAAAATCTGCCTGTTACATCATGGAATATCAAACAGCCAAATTACTCTGACCCCAATCTTCAAGATGCCTTAACTACAGGTAAAGAAGAATATCCACCTTAATATAGTTTCAGTTTAGATTTAGTTTTTTATCATATTTTTCATATGTTAAACTCTATACTCAATGCCATAATTCATGAAGTTTATAAGTTTGGTCTTCCTATTAATAAAAATTAATTAATTGAAATTATGTCTGGAAAATTATGTCTATTTCACACACCTCATAGATAAAACACAGGGGGAAGATCAACAATGCCTGAATCAACCTGGACTCAAACCGGGGACACACAGATTACAGGGAAGACACAATACCCCTAGCAATATGTTTGTAGGTGTAATATGTTTTAATAGTGGAATTTTTATTCATTTCTCTTTGTTATATTTGTATGATTGAGTTAATATTTGTGATTAGTTATTATTGTTATTTAGTTAATTCTTTATTTTAATTGGTTATGAATGTGCTTGGTTTCTTATTTAGCTGTTTTCTTGAAGCAACTGCTGAAAAATTGATAATTACTCTAGATTTTTATTTCACAGTTCCTGACATAAAATGCAAAATAAATCTTTGCTGAGTTAAGGAAAATTAATGCTGCAACTTTTTTAGAGATACGCAAAAAAGAAAAAAAAAAGTCTAGTTATTTGTGATTGAAACGCAAGTGTTTTCCATTATTCGACATGTCATGTATTAAACTGACAAGGAGTACTTGCAGTAACAAAATGTCTTCACAATGACTAATGCCTTGGCATTGTAAAAGAGAGTTAGAAATAAGTGACAGGCTAAAGTGAAATTAATGGACATCCTATTGGAGTTCAATCTAGATAATATGGGAACAGTGATCTAATGTATCCTTTCATCATTTAGATATTTGAAACAAACACAGTTTGATAAAGATGTGCATTTTGTCCATTCAGTTCAGAGGAAGTTACTGCTAATTGCATTCTGTACTATTTACTTCTTAACAGTTAAGTGTGTTCAATGTGCTGACTTCGAATCAGTTCGAATCTTCATTTTGGTATAGTCTTTTGTTATCTAATAAAAATTAAATCTTATTCACTTTATAATGATTTCTTGCAAAATTTTCTAAACAATCATTTGTATTTCATTTGATGTGTATATGCATCACATCAAATGAAGTGTGAATGCGTCACTTGAAGGAGGGCGATGGGGAGTGAGGCTTTAAAAAATAAATTCCACCATTAACTGGTTAATAATATTTCAACAATCATAGTTACAATAGCAAAAATAAATAGTTTAATTCAACCATTCAAAATACAGTTCTTCTAAACCATGGTCCCAGAACTTTTGTATCAATGTCCTACATGGATAATTTCAGACTTATTGCATGTTTATCACTCTCTCCAAATTGGGAAGATTTTGAATTCACTCTTTAATCCATTGACTATATGGGAATCTGAATCTCCCTAACATGGCAATGATTGAATGTACAAAGAAGGTCCAGCTGTTATTAGCAGCAAATTTTGTTGGTATGACTTTCTATATTCCAGCCATTTGGAGCATTAAACAAATTTAGGTCTTTTCGATAAAGAATGCCTAGTTCCAATAAATAACCAGTCTATGGTGTCTTACAGTCTCTACACTTTTTAAACAAAAAGCAATTCACATTTCTAATTGGTGAGATGAATTGTAAGTTTCCTTGCAAACCCTTTTCTTTTAAAGAGTCTGCAGTTGCTAAAAAACTCTCATGAATTCTGAACCAGTGTCAGTATTGCTCCAAATAATAATCTCAATAGCTTGATTGGACACCTTGGGACACCTTTTTTACTTTTAGCTTGCTGCCTGCATATGTCATCAATGTTTAAAGCATTTTCAGTTTCTTTTAATTATTTCTAAGTTTTTACAGACATGTCTCGATACTTATTCAATTTCCATTCTCTTATTCATATTCAATATTTTAAAATCTTTTAAATACCTTCCCAACAACATACTTTAATTTCTGTAGGGAAAAACTGTCCAACTATTCTTTCAATTCTTAAATTTAGGATTTAAATCATGCACATTTTTTTCCACCAACATATGTTGAAAGAAAGGCCACAAAATTTACATATTTATGTGTAGAAAAGAGGAATTCCATTGGATGATGTAATGTCACTGACTTTAAATTATCAATGAACTACCTTTTATTCACATAATTTTTAGAATTTTTACTTAAATCACATTTTTTGTGATTGTTACTTTAATTTTTCTTGCTATCATATGTACTGGAATGTTTTTTTAAATTCTGTAACATTTATTGTGTCATTCGATTTGTTCTACATTCAACTTTTTCAATATCATATGCTGATAATTTGTAATTTGTCTACTAACATTTTTTTTAAGTTCTAAAAAAAATAAATAAGAATGTGTAACAAGTATTGACCATTATGTTTAACTAATAAATTATTATCTTTATATAAGAATTAATAAAATAATATTCTTATTTCTTCTCTGTCTAATATCAATTACAGAAATGAAGCAGGCTTGTCTTTATTTTCCCTTCTTCTGATTTAGTTTATTTAAAGAAAGGTGTATTTTATTTTTATATAATTTTAAGTACTATTTTCTGTTATATTAGTTATTTAAATTCTCTGTAATATTTGTTATGATTATAATTACTGTTGTGGAAATATAAATATATATATTTTACAGGTGGCTTGGATTTAATCATTGTACCTGGTATTGGCTTCACTAAAGAAGGACATCGCATTGGAAATGGTAAAGGATATTATGATAGTTACTTGCAAATGTGTAAGGAAATACTGGGCAATCGATTTTCAACTGTAGCCCTAGCATTTCGAGAACAGGTTGTATCTTCTATTCCAATCAGTGAGCATGATGTATTAATAGATGAAGTTATTTATCCTGATTAAGTTCAATTTACATTGTCTAATGTTCAATTTACATTGTTTTGATTCATAATTTAATATAGCATTTAATTTATAGTACATTTAAATTTTTTTGTAGCATATTAGAAAAACATCATAATGACAAAATATTTTTGATACTATCAATGTAAAAGTACATTTTGGAATGTATGATGTTTTTTCAATATGGCCTAAGAAATCAAATAATTTATCTTTAAAATCATTTAATCTGTTCCTATAAAGAATTCTATAACTGTGAATGGTTTCTCAACAGATTTATATTACAAAAATTATGAACTATTAAAAGAACCATATAACAGTTATATAGTTCCTCAAAATTTATGTATGTAAAATATATTATTGGTTGAATAATTAGCTTCTGAATATAATTCTGCTGCTTTACCAAATGATGATACTTTTTTTTCACTATTTTTAAAATTTGGATTTTCGATTATAAAATTTAATGCCTACTAGCATATTAAAGTTATTTTTATGTCTAATGCATATCATAGGTTTAAGTTCCTACTTTTTATGTCCATATTATTTATTCATGTATGTGCAGCTTAACACTTAATGGACAGGGCGAATTTTAGTCACTTAGTAGATGGAGGAAAAGTCAGAATCGAAAAATATAAATTTATGTGACCTTTATGTTAAAGTGTAACTGCAGGTATTAAATTTTTGACAAATAAATCTGGCTTGGATTGAAACTATATGCAGCATAAAAATTCTAGTCTACATGAGGGTTTTCTTTTTGCAAGTAAATTGCTTGTAAAATATTTTTGATTCTTTAGGAAAACTTTACTTTTTTGGAATGTTATACTTCAAAGAATTCAGCACCCAAATATTAATAATTCAAAATTGAAAAATATGGATAATACCATTTCAGCCTAAGCTATTGTTATGTGAATTTGTATATTTTTTTTCTTATAAAAATAAAATATAAAAATTTCCATCAATTGTAATTAGAGGAAACTTTAATATTTTAATTTGCTTTCGTTAAAATTATCACTGATTAATAATGTTTTGAGATTAATTTTCTACATACAAAAATATTGAAACTGAAAATGTGTTGCCATGAGCTTATTTTTATGTATGATAGTAAATGAGATATTTCCTTGTCAATACTTTCTAAGAAGCTGATCATCTGAAAATGATGATTAGCTTTAAAAAGATGCATCTTGTTTCTAATATTTTGTATTGCATTTCATTATATTTTAGCTTAGTTTACATTTCTTAATAAAGAAAAATGAAGCTATTTTATGAAAGTATATTTTATACACATTTATATGAAATTATATTTTTTTATAAAGATATAATATAGTAAATATTTTTTATAATGAATAAATAGATATATATGTAATATGTCTAATACATGTAAAATCAGTACATATTTTAATTATTTAGACTTTGTAAATTCTAAAAAAGAGATGAAATTATCTTACTCATTGTAACTAAGAATAATGCCTTGACAAAATGTTTAGATGAAGGACATTGAATAAAAAAATTCACATCTCAGATTGTATTCAATTATTTTAAAACTGCTTGTGCTAGTGTGCTATTTATATTCCTCTCCTCCTGTCTAGACTTTTTAAGAAATAATTTCTTTTTTAAAAAGTATTTATTACAGAAAGTATTTTTTATATCAATATGAAGTAAAATATTAATATTTTTATTTTAAAAATGCAAACATTCTGTTTTTGACTGTAGTAGGAGTTTCACTTGATCCATTTGCCTAATAGAGATAGGAATAAATCCCTTTCGTTCATTGAAATAATTAAACGTAAAAATTTTATTTGGAGTATAGTGATTATATTATATTCAATTATATAATTATTCAAGTTTCATGTTATTCATTAAAGGATAAATTGTATTATCAAACATATTTTCTTTTTATAAAAGTTATCTCTTTCCTAGTTGGGCTCTTTTCACCTTGTATCTTTTCAAAACTTTTATTTACAGACCAGTTTTCTTCATTAATAATAATTTATAAAGTAGTTTATAATTGTTTTTTATCTTGAGTGTATTAATGTAAAAATAAAGATTCATAGACTTTCCAAAAATGGTGCTTTATTTACTATTTTATTCAGTAAAATATTTAAAAAATAGATTGACTATATAGTATTTATTTCATTTTTGCATGATTTTTTATGTTTCAAATTTTAAATGACAAACACTTAAAAAGAAAAATTTCAGACAATTTCACTCACAAAAGAAATTATCGAATAAATATAGGACTTTGTAGGCATTTTCAAACATACATTGAACCTGCAATGCTTACGTGATTATGCAGATTTCTCTTTTTGCAGAATTTTACCTTTTTTTAATTTATTCTTATACAGAATAAATCTGAAGGGGGAAAATCTCTTGCATCTAATATTGGATGGGTTCCAAAAATAAGTCACATACTGTCAAACGTTTCTACAAAGAACTTGAATTGTAGTGCCTTCATCAATTGTTATTTACAGTTCATCTAATTTCCCATGTATATGATATTTTATGAAAGTTTAAAACTGAAAATAGTCATATTTAAAGAAATCACTTATCTGAACAACAATAAACAAACATCAATGTAATGCTTATTAATGATTTTTTTGTAACATATGACAAATTATGAAACAGTATTAAATGATTCTGTTACCTTAATTGTTATGGAAGATCATTGGCAGATTTAAGCATGCAATGAACAATGCTCAATATGTGGTTCACTTTTTCAATAAACTGCTTAACTCATTTTAAATCTAATCATCATTGAATGATTTATTTTAGATTAATTTTTTTAGAAGCTTTGTGGAAATGTATATGTTTTTATTTATTTATTGCAACTCATGTCTACATATCAGGGCCAGATTATGCTTTGTAAGGGCCATTAGGCTATGTAAATCTCGGGGGCCCTTTTTTCCTCCAAACTTTCAAAACCAAATATCCCTTTATCGATTTTTAATTTTATTTTCATGTAAGTAATTTTAAATAGCAAATTTTGACAAACTGAAATAATGAAACATTTACTTTGAGGTCATTTAAAAAAATATTTGAAAGTACTGAGTATAAAAATATGTTGAATTACGATTTTAAAATAATTAAAAACAATAATGCAAAAAAAAAAGGTACCGATTTTGACTGGTCACAGTTTAAATAATATTCAATAATAGGATTATATAATTAAAAAAATTATATAGCAACTTTTAGGATATTGTGATGGATCTGCCTCAATATAAAATAACATAATATAAAAATTTCAAATGGTTGTTAATTTGGAATAATGTTCCAAATTGATTCAAATAATATTTGTGTAAATTCGATTCCATGGCTTTATAATCAAACAAAAGCATAAAATTAAATAATTTTTAAATATACTGCAAACAAAAATCTAGGGCTCTAAGTGCTCTAAAATTGTGGCTCCTTAGGCATTTGCCTATTTAATAATCTAACCTTCTACACACAAACTATTTTTACACAATATTATTTGAGCATGCACTTTGTCTTTATAAATACTATGCTAAATGCAATGAAGTAGATAAGAACCTGATCAATTGTACATGACAAAATGCTAATATTATTCTTAATATATTATATTTCATAGAATTTCCAATTTTTACAAGTTTATTTATACCTATGCATTTACCTAATGGAAACCCATCAACAGAGGGCATTGCAAAACTTTATGAATTCTATTATGAAAAAGACGAAAAACCGAATTGATTGGTGTGAAATATTGTAATATAAGAAAGTGAATAAATAATCTCAATTGCTCAAACTCAAATAAAATAACGATTATTATGCTAGAAAGACATGCATTAGGGGATTCGGTTCCCAACCAAATATGGTACATACATGGTAAAATTTTTAGGTTCATCAATATCTATTTCATATCATTATAGGCATAGTAAGAATTCATGGGCTACCTATTTGGCTTTAAACATATTGGCAAAATTAGTGTGACGTGTTTTTTCTATTTGGCCGCCAATCTTTGTGCCAAATATCGGAGCAGAGGCGCAGAAACTAGATGGCACTGGCGAGTGTAAATGTTTCGGGTTCCGTATAGACCAAATATTAGTATATTTGCGTAATTTTGTTGTGATGAAGAGGCAAGAAAATACCATGCACTAGTCACTATTTTATTTTTATTAAGCTTTTGCGATGACTTGGCGGCGAAAAGACCATATTTTGCGCCATCCACATATTATCCTCTCTGCGCCACTGTATCTGACAATTTCTGACAGCAGTGCCAACTTATAAATAATAGATCGAGATTCGGTTATTCATCACATATTCCATAACATTTAAGGCCAAAGGACGCTAAAATAAAAAAATTAATACGACTTTTAATTCAGTTATGATTATGAATAATTTCATTGAGGAATTCTATATTAAGTATTACTCTAATGAAAAGTAACTTATCATTAAGGCCACAGATTCATTATTTATTTGCTTCATAATATCCCTAGCAGCATCCAAATATTGTACAATATTGTGTGACATTGATCAGTATTCTCAACCCTATTATCAAAAGATATTGTACGACGGTTCCATGATGTACGATATTCTTAAAGCCGACCAATTTAGGGAGGTTATCGCAATAATATTGTTATGTATTCTGTGCTAATAGGGAATAGTGTGGAATGTTGGTTAATATCATATAATATCGCACAATATTGTGCAACAGGCTGTGCTTATCTGGGACACGAGATATTCTACAGAATTAGTTTTGGCGACTCGCAATTCAGTTCTTTGGAGTAAAGTTTGACTGCATTTATATTTTACTCAAAACATGGGAATTGTTGTTGCAATATTTCATAAACCTATCCAAAGCCGTCATCACGTTCTTCTAATCCTGAGGAAAACAAAAGTCAGTGCAACGGCGATCCCAACTACCAAGATGATCCCGATGGCCATGCCGACCATGTTGAGGGCTCTCTTTCGTCTCTTCTGGAGGAAGTTTCTTCGGTAGTGTGCTTCCCATTCTCGGAAATTGATCGGGTAGGATCGGTAAAGTTCGTCCATCTGAAAGAAGAATCAAGCGATCAGTTCATTTTTCATGTCATTCAAGGAATGAACTGATCTTATGTGCATACTATACTGTACAATATCTTTATGTGGTTTTCTATTAATGTTATTCTACATTGCGAATGATGACAATATCGTGAAAATATCATAACAATGCTGATAGGTATTCTGTGCTAATTAGAAAGACAAAATGCAAGATTAGTAATTGTACCGATTTGAAAATATTTTACTCTTAAAAGGTTTTTAGATATATTAACTGAATTTGACAATTTTATATCCAATCTATTTTTGAAGTAATAGAAATTTTACATCAGATTATCTCTGAAGTTATAAGGGCAAAATCTCGTGTGGTTATAAATATTGCAATCTTATTTTTTAAAGCATTTTAACTTTTAAAACTAATAGATATAGATATATAATTGCTTATGTAATAGAAGTAATAATTACAATTTAAAATCTAATTTATTAAATTGTCATTGGAAGCTTTAAATTTTTTAAAGAAACAGTTGAAAAACGCATACTGTTCAGAAATGGCAGACATAAGCCACCTCTATCAGAATGATATTGTATGATATGCCCACAATGTTGTTCGATGTTCTGAATGCCGATCAACGGTGGGAAGATATCATAAGAATATTGTTCGACATTTTGTACTAATAGGGTCATGTTATTTGCCAAAAGTTTCTTTTCTATAAAATTTCTAAAACTTCCACAGGCTTTTAATTTATTGCTGGGTATAGAAAAAAAAACTCTTGAAAAAAAGGTAATGCAGACATAAGTAGCCATTTACAATTCATTAATTTAAAAGAAGATGTAAAAAAATGTGTATTTAAAATCTAGTCTAAAATAGAATCCTAGAAACTAAAAAGTATAAAGGGATGGGCGGAATTCCAATGCATATTTTCTTAAATCACAATGCTTCAGGTTTTTGCTAAGATTTCAAAAACATATAGAAATGAAATACAAATATATATTTGAATTATTACAGTAGAAGTTATACATGTTGGGTTTCTGGTTTAATAGTTGATAACTTTTCTTGTTTATTCATTCATTACAGAGTAATTACTAAATACACTAATATTCCAGAAAATAAAAATTAAATTGAATCGTTTGGTGAAACAATTTATCTCCCTATTTCTGCAATTGGCAACTTTGTCATTGCGCAGATGGCTTTTTACGTAAAGTAAAAGTTGAGAATTATTTTAAAGTTGGACTCCAAAAGATCAATAATTAAAGCATTTTTTAAATGATTCATTGCACAAGCGGAGAAAGGTTTTGTAATTGCTACTAATGACAGTCCATTCGAATAAAATTATTTCAAGTTAAACTTTCATTTATAATGATCATAATATTCCTACTTTATATACGTAAAATGGAATGACTCAATATTTGTAATAGTATTTAGTAGCGACCTTGTGCCAAACATATAAATATTTATAAAAAAAAAATTAGACGAATAATAAGAATGACAATGAATAAGATAAATTAAAAACTTACTTTAATTGGTTCTTTTAATCCTCTGGGAATGATAGGAGAGGCCATTTTGGATTTGAGGCCGTTTTCTTTGACTCCTTGGTTACTGCTTAAAGCATGCCCATTAAGATGAGGCAAGCTCATAACGAATGCTGCATTAATTGGATCGCCATTTATCAGCTTCTCTCCATCTTTTCCAATTCGAAAAGGAACAGAATGCATATGCTTATGCTGTGAAACATCCGAGTCAGAGGCAAATTTAACTCGTCTGTGAGATAAGCAATGGCAGGGGCATGTGTGACTTCCTAATTGGGACGGATGCACCCCGTCTTTATCCAGCGCTGACTCTAAGCAGTGTTCACACTTGCATTTTTTGGGTTCTCTGAGCGATCGTCTCTCAGACAGAGACTTCTTAAGCTGGTTCGAATCTGAGCTGTCAGTTTCTCTTGAACTTCCATCAGAACCGTATCTTGTACTCGATGTTTCCCTGCTGTTGTCTTTTTGGGTTGTAGAAGCGCTTTTGTCTTCTGATGATCTCTTGTGCTTTGGAAGGTTATCGGGCAAAACACGTGAATTGGTATAGGGTGCCCAAGAATGCCTGGCTCTTGCCACATCTGGCGGATGATAGTACATAGGGAAGAAGACATCGTCATCGGAGGAAGGAATCATCGAATTGACGTGGTGGTGCATACAGGAACAGCACATGCCTGACATTTGAGGAAGATATACATTGTCATAACTCCAATGACCAGGTAACAATTGGTGGAATGCTAAAGGCCTGTGAGCATTCTCACATAGTTTACATTTGTGGGATTCATGAGATTTTTTAGTGTCAATAGATTCTTGATTACTTGTAGTACTGTTTCTCTTTGATTCCTTTTCCGAGGAATGTTTGTTGCTGCGATGCTTCCTCGGTTTCGTAAAGCTAATTAAACTCGAGTTGCTCGATTCGTCCTGTCTTGTTACACCACTATTTCTCTGGGAAGAGTTTTGGGAAAAGTATAAAGTCTTTGGCGAAGTAGAACTAGAAGTACTTTTGCGATCTAGGGACTTGGATCTGACTTGTTGGTCGTCCAGAGCGCTGTCTGTTCGAGTAACAGTTTCTTGTCTTTCGTTTCTGTTTGGCACTTTGTTGTTGAGAACTCTTGTTAGGGACTTCATCAGATCACTTTTGGTTTTCTCCATCTCGCGTTCCACACTGGGTTTTGCGTCGAGAGAGTCTAAGAATGCTTCTGAAGATTTGTCATTACCTTTTTCTAACAGTCTTTGCAGTTTTTCTCTGACCAATGAATTGGGCCTCTTTATTTCTATTTTTGGCCTTTCGTCTGCAGTACTGGACATAGTCAAACTATCATATGGCTCCTGCGAAATGTCACTACTCTCTTCGAAGTTGCTACTGTAAGAATTGGCACTGAAGGTGTGGCTACAATTTGAGGAATTGGACGACAAGACTATGACGTCTTCAGGATAGGACACCCTATGGACATCGACTGACACGATGACTTCTTCTGGTTGCGAGTATTCATCTGAGTCCGAGCTCATGTGCCGAGCTTCCAGCGACCCCACATCGTCGGTGAGGCTGTCTGCTGTTGTGACACTCTTGAAATGGGTGCTGGAAGAATAGCCGGTGTCGTCAGAGGCACGAGTCTCGTTTTCTCGTTGTTCCTCGCTGAGAGATCTTTTTAAATGAATGGAGGAGATCTCACTCTTGGTCTCGATTTCATCATCCTCGAAGATGGGGTTGACTCTGTTGACTGAATAGACTTCTGGAAAAGGAGATTTGGTAAGATGACTGCAGTAGAGTGGATCATCAGTAAGAACGAAGGGCAGAGGCTCCCTGTGGGCTTGCCAGTGGCTGAGAAGGAGCTTCAACATCGTGGAGAGTTCCTTCCAACCTGCCAAGGAACAAAAATAATTTGTGTCCAATAAAAGTGGCACAAAGATAAGCATGATGATATTTAGGAAATAAAGTATTTAATATTATTAAAAGAATTTCTAAATCAAAATTATCATTTTCAGATGGCACTAAAAACTGAAATTAATGGGCTATACAAAAATTTGAGCTAACTCTAAAATTCTAGCACAGTAACTTTATCAATGAAATTCTGAAGAATTTTAATTGAAGATTAATAAAAAAAATGTTTTAGGTTGTTAAAGGAAGATAGACATTTAAAATAGTCTAAAGATCATGTCCCTTCTGTTTTAAAAGTGAATAATGTCTCATGTTGCTGAGGTATTACACATACATAATGTTTGATAAATAAATTCGGATCAAATTTGTGAGTTATACTAAAAACATTCATCAAATTGAATTCGTAGTTTCTACTGATTGATCCCCATTAGCACAAAATATTGTACAACATACACATGATATTGCCGCATTGAAAAGAGGAAGTTGACTCTCCATGGCCGAATGGTCATAGCACTGGTCTCTTAATCAAGAGATCGTAAGTTCGAATCCCGCTAGAGACAATACGATTCACAGTCTGTGTAAATATTTAATTCCTTGATTTTATGCTTTCCTTTATTTCATGTTCCAGAAGATTCTGGACATTTCCTTAGTTTACCAGACAAGTGTTCTGGACTTTTCTTACTGTCTCGAGAAGAGTATTCTGGAACTTTCCCTGCTAGTATAAAAGCAGACTGGATCTGTCAGTCAATGTGTTCAGAGTTGAGTTAATAAATTGGTTTAGCTCTACTTCTTGTGTGTGTGTCATTGAGTTCTATATTAAAGTACATAGGTGCCAATATTGCCCGACATATTGAATGATAGACAGTATCACGTGAGATATCGATACAATTATTTGGGAAATTTGTGACGATAGCGATGCAAGCCTGTAATATCACACAAACACTTTTCTTCCGTTTTGGCGAAGTGCTACAGATAGATAGATATCTTTTAACAAGGCAAATAAAATATTCATTTAATATTAATAATTAACTTAATGATTTTACGTAGTATCAATACTAATCTTATTTCTCTTTCATATACTCGTCTTCATGTAATCTCGTACCATTTATGAACAGTTTTTGGAAACAAATTATTCTGTTCCTACCGCTTTTGACAGGATTGCAATAAAGTGAAACGATTCTCTGCTTTTTACAATGAATTGGCTACGGAAAGGAAAACAAAATATGCCGGCGGACATGGTAAACAAAATGCCAGGAACATAAAAGACTTCCGAAAACAAAGAGTGGGAAAAAAAGAGTCAGCCGTCCGAGATAAATGTGGGGATCTGGTGATATTCATGCTTGACGGGTCACGGGATGTGGGTGAAAGTTTTGAAGTAGAAGGTTGTCTTCAGTATAATATTCTTTGTGCTTCACATCGTAAAAAGAGGTTGGCGTAATCAAAATGGAAAAAAGTGATTTAAGAGAGAAGTTAACTTATTTGTAAAGATCAGTTCCGATTTCCAATATTCATGACTGCAAATTAGGAAATTACTTGAAATGCTGAGATGGTGAATGAGTTATGTTTGAATTTAATCTATTAATACAATTTAAAGATATTCGAAATATAATTTCTTGTTCCAAAGTTCATTTTAGGAGTAGCGCGTCTTTCCCGTGATCTGGTTGCCCCGGGTTCGGGCATGGTTGTTCTTTCCCCTGTGTTCTATCTGTGAGGTGTGTGAAAAAGCCCCCTGTAAAAAGGGGTTGTGCAAGTGAGTGTCATTTTCATTTGAAGCTTCTGTGAACTTCTTTCAGACTTCTGCCCTCGGGTGCTCAGGGGTCCTTACCCTCAGAAGTTACTGCACCTCTCTTTCTCCGATCTCTTGGACTTGGTTTGAATTGGTGTTCAATCCAAGGGGGATAAGCAATAACAACAACATCGTTATTTTGGTTTCAGTTTGTCTAGAGCGGCACAACAAATTCATTTTTTCAGGATTTATTATGTTAGGAAATGTGGCATTTTATGTTGTTCGAAACGAATTAGGAGCACTTGAGGTAGAAATCTGTCATAACCCAATATAAGGGGAATATCCAAAAATATTATGTTACAATATATATTCAAGGTATTTTTTTGGTATTCTGAATATTGAAGAGATATCGTATAATATCTTATGCTAATAAGGAGAACAAAATAAAATATAGTCTAGCCATGCCTTGTCTCAAGGACGTCAAAAATTTACTTTGCAGATTTTATTTGAATTTTAAGCCAAAAAATTATTCAATATAATTTAAAATATGTTAAAAGTAAGAACATGAATAAGACTTATAACTCGACTGTAAATGATGTTATAATGTTGAATAATCATGTGCGTTAATTTAAAAACTATTTTATGAAAAATAGATGACTGTATTTTCCTTTTTGTTCTTCAGTTATTTTATTTGGAAGGTATTTTCGATGAATCATAGGGGCTAAAGTTCCTGATTATTACTCTGATATTGCGTCACATCACTCTAGTACTGGGAGATCAAATTTTCTAAGATACCCTGGGGATAGGTTGCTTACTTGAAAGCTGTTTATAAGAAGCTTATAAACACTTTAAAAAAGGCCAACAAATATGCAATCTATCCATCAAGTTATATAATCTAAAATTCGACATTTACTAAGAATTTTGATGCAAAAATCGTACATTCTATCTGATACATTTATATTTTAAAATCCTCATGTCTAAATAATTCCATTTTTTAATGATCGCGTTCCTATTTCTATAACAAGACAGATGAAAGGATAATCAACTCATCGATGTGTTTGGTCCAAAATTTGAAATTCATCTAATATCTCTTAGTTTGAAATAAATGTCTAATCTCAGCTATCGTATTTACACGCAACTTACGGACAAAAATGCAACCTTCCTTTCAACGAATTTAATATAGGATTTGAAATGTATTAAAATTTTTAATATTAAAATCATATATAAAATTTTCGTCTGTTTCGTTCCATTTATCATGTTTACAGGCAGATAGTGGGATATAATTCAGACGCTGCTATTTTTTATTTTAACTCGAGGAAATATGAAACGGGAATTCATTCAAATCTCAAAATCGAATTTTTTTATTTGTTGCAATACTTTTTTATTATATATTTCGCCTGGAAAAAGTATATATCAACGGGAAAAGGTCTCTCCGAAATTTTCTTGTATATTTTTTAATGAACTTGTCGTGACGAAAAAAGTCTTACATGTTATTGGTATACATTAGTTACAAAATAATAACTTTTGGCTTGAATTTAGAATTTTTACTGAAACTGTCCTGTCATACTTGACGAGTTTTTGGCGATTATTCACTGCTATGCGATAATAGTATAAAAAAACCAAATTCATGTTTTGGACACGTTTCTTTTCACCGATTTAAGCAAAAAATTGGCACAAAAGTTCATTTGTAGTCATAAAATCTCTTATCAAATTTGATATGTTTAAATCATTGCATTTTTAAAACATTGCGCTTACATGCTTATTAAAATAGGGATTGACAGACAATCAACTATGAGTTGAATTTGGTTCAAAATTTGATAGGTATCTAGATTATAGATGTTAATACTATGTACAAAATTTTATCCATCTAGCTCTCTTCGTTTTGTAAATATCGCATTAACGTATATTCGAACAGCGGGACAGACAGACTTTCTCTGAATAGATTTTACTTAAAATCTGATAGAAATGTCCAAATTTGGTGTAAAGTCCATGTACCAAATTTCACACATCAAGCTCAAAGAGATTTTGAGTTATCTTTGTCACAAAAAACGAACAAACAAAAACAACAGACAGATGGACATTTCCCGAAAATATGTTTTTCGAACTCAGGTCTAAAACGTGGATAGCCTTTGAAACCTCGAGTTCGAATTTTGTGACGATTACTATACTTTCTCTATACTACGTATACGATAAAGTAAAAAAATGAAAAGAAAGACTGAATGTAAAGGATAAATAGCATAAATGCAATTGCATAGGAATTTTTAAAATATAGCTACGTAATATAAGATAATAATCTTCACCTTGGCTGCTCTTGAAGAAGAAATAGAAAATTGTAAAGTAATTTTGGTATAATTCCTTCAGACAACATATTATCTATTTTTTTTAAATCCTCTTTATTTTGCCAACTCTTATACAGGTTACTTAGACATCGTTTAATGACATGTGAAAATCGACAGACGGCAAGACAGATGTACGAACCATTATATAAGGTTCAATTGTTCGCAAATCAAAGAGATACAAAAGCGCATTCATTAGGAAAAGGTGAAAACAATCTTCCACCAACGCATCAGCATGACAAAAAAACACAGCAAAGGTAAAAAAAAAACTTGATATTGCACAAAGAAGGGATACAATTCATTTTCAACTTCTTGAAGAGCAATGCCATGCTTGAGTGGCTTCCAAATATTAATGATTACAAGAAATCTGCATCTAAGTCGTAAATGATGTGCTGTCACGCTAAAACAAAGATATGAGATATATTTTTAATGGATGATATATTTTCCGGGTAGAGGTATTTTCTTGTTATTTCAAAAAAAAAAAAAAAAAAGAGCGTGTGATTGCGGTTTTGGAAACATTTTTGATATTTTTCCCGTTCCTAAAAGTTAAATGCAAACGATTCCTAATTTTGCTTATTTAGAGAAACGGAAAACACAGTATATAATTTATCGTAATTATTACAAGGCAATTTTTGCTTTCAACAAGAGTAAGCATGTAATTTGGATAAAATTGACCTTTAATTACATTTTATTGCTTAAGAATTATTACATTGTAACGAATGATGATGTAATTTAAAAGAATGTGTTAAAGTACTTTTTGCTAAAACGATTTGTTATTTCCAATTTTTTTAAATAAAAGTTTTTTTTCTCGTTTATTTTTTCAGGCCATGAATCATCGTACGAATTATTTTTAACAAACAAACCTGCTTTTGAGGAAATCTTTAGAAAAAATAAATTTCCTCTCGGCAAGCTGGAAGGCAAAGGTAGATAGACTCCCTTACATCTGAGCTACTATCTAGAAACATAAATTTTTTATTCTAGATACAGTCAAAATTAGAGCGTGAAAATCAATTTTCAGCCCCTAACTTCTAAGATATCGTAAAACTTTAAACACAAACGTTGTTCGCCTTGATGTGGCGCTAATTAGGATAATTGGATTTGCTTTTCTTTCTCAGAAAATTTCTTTTCCGAGATTTTAAAAACTTCAATGAATGATTGAAGAACTACAGAAATTTTCCCGAAGTCTTGTCATGAGAACCATTGCAATAGGTAGTCTTTCTATAGGAATCTACCTAAAATCCAAGTGTTGTTCCGAATGCACAATGGTTGCAAGATTTACGGATTCAGAGAATGTCGTAAATTCGTACTTTCTTAACCCTACGTTAGGTCTGAGTGTTATATGCCTTTTTTTAGTTGCTTTGATCTTTCAGGACATGGAATTTTTATTGATCCTGCATGAACATATTTGGTGAATATTGGCATATTTAATGAGCGTTTTGACAAACGGCAGTCTGAGAAGTGTCCATTTTGGTGGTGCAGAACTCATGATGCATTTTATTGCAAAAGAATTTTTTTTATATAAAAAATTGTTCAGTAATATCTTTGTTAACTAAGTGGCAATTACTAAACATTAATTATCTGATTTGATCAACATTTTGATGATTAAACAAAGAAGACGTGTTTTAGAGCGTGATTATTCGATGATGAAATTTCTATCTTTTTAAAATATATAATGCCATTCAGGTACAGCTGTTTCTGAAAATTGATGGTCTTTAAAGGATTTTTACTACATTTCGATATTTTTTCATGCATTTCATGAAAATTGAATTATTCAAATAAAAACAATCATTTCATTCATTCTATAATCTCTTGTGTGGGTTATAGTTCGTGTCCGTTATCTATCTTATTTTATGTAAGTGTTATCAAAGGGCAGAACAAAGTATTTAATAAATTTTTGGCAATGGTAAATAATCTTTTCATGAATTAGTTTAGTTTAGTTATATTAACATCCTGTTTTAAAGCAATATTAGGGCTATTTTGGGACGGACCTCGTAATTTTGAACCACGGTTAGACGGCGAAGACGACACCTGAGCTGACACTCCACACTACATCACATCAGTGGGAGGACGTTTCGCCAGGACGTTTAACGTGCACCAGACCCGCTTACACGACGGTTCTTCGGTGGAAGGGGGTCTCGAACCTGAAACCCCCCGCTTCGGAAGCCGAGACCTTACTATCAGGCCACCGAGGCCTTTCTCATGAATTACATGCCACAATAGGAAACACAGATATGTTAATAAATGTGCAGATAGGTTATGAAAGTAGAAAAAACACTACAGAAAACCAAAGAAACAAACTCGATTTCTCCTATGAAAGCCTTGTCACTCCTGCCGCATAAAATAATAGATTTTAGACAAGGCTGTGAATGTCACGAGTGCTCAGATCTTTATTTTCAATCTCGCATATGAGAATTGTGCGTTCGTAGTATAATGAAGAAAACTATATATAAAGGGAGAAACTAATTTTAATAATGCATTTTGGGCGCTTTTTTTAACTATAGAATGAAAATAAATATGACTCTGAACTACAATTTTATTAACAAGATGACGTACTAAATTTCATTTATCTAACTCGTTGCATTTTTAAACAGACGGACTAACCCATGCGAAATTTACACACGTTTATTACGTTGCGAAAATTACAGACGAACTACCCCATGACGAATTAAATTCAAAATTCGATTTGGATCTACTCTTCAGATGCATCCCCTGGGGGAAGGGACCTCGTAATTGAGGATGAGAAACTTCCGGCATGATTTAGGTTCTCGTCACCCCTGTGGGTACACGAAGCCTTGGGGCTCTGGCTCTTCCCATCGATGACGGGACGTACTTCCTTAGGGAAGAGTTGTGCCGTGGTCGGTGATGTCCCTTAGGACTCAATCACAGTTCCTGCCTTTGTTGCTGTCGCAGTGATCCGATCATTCAAGTTTATCCTTGGGCCTCCGGACGGGTCGGAGAGTCAGTTAATGACTACTCTTCAGATGCTAAATCTACATAACATATTTTTATGTAATCATACTGTCGGATAGGCAGACTTCCCAGGAATGGATTTCGTTCAAAATTTGACAAAAACTTAAAATTTTAGTCGTAAGTCCATGTATGAAATTTCATCCTTCTAGCTCAAAATACTTTTGAGTTATCGTGCTTATTGACAGACAGACATGATGCCAAAAGTGTTTTTAGATCTCAAGGAGGTGTGAACCGTAAATATTCGTTGAAATCTCGAGTTCGAATTCTTTGACTATTACAATGCTTTCGATTTCTATTCTTCATATACGAAGCATACAATAATAGGCAACTTGATAGAAATCTTCAAGTTAGGTATAAATAATACATAGAAAATTTCATTTGTCTAAATCAAGGCACTTTTATTTTAGACACCTGTGAAATTCTGTGCCAAATCCAATTACGGGTTGACAGTCTGTCAGTCTGTACTTTCAGAAAGTTGCAAAAGCGATAATTCAGAAACGCAGGAACTTAAATATATTGAATCTGGTATGTGATATTGTGACTACAAGTGCAGTTTTATGTCAAATTTTTGTTTCAATTGTTTGAGAAAAATGTATCTAAACCACAAATTCCATTTTTAGATACTATTAACGTATGCCAGGGATTAATCGCCAAATAACTCGCTAAGCATGGCAAGAGAGACACAATAAAAATGCCATATTCTCGCCAAGAGTTAATATTTCGTTACTACTGTAAGGCATTTTCTGGCATGACAAGTTTATTATAGATCATGCGAACAAGTTTATTATAGAGCATTTGGAAAAATAACTCCAGTTGTTTTTTTTAATTACAGTAATTTCTCTTTGTATACGTATACGAGAAAGTAATAAAGAACTACATGTGGAATTGTGTCACAACTACAGATTATAGTATAGAATCTGCGCTAATTGGCTGTAATTATGTAATTAGGAATCAATCAACATTTTATGTTTTCCGGCTCTCACTATCAAAAGTTGTGTTTAAGAGTACAATATACAAGGCAATACTAAATTAATACCAAATTTGTTACACAAACAAACTGTACAACAGACTATTTAAATAATGCATTAATTAGGTTTGGAAAAACGTAATGTAATTTTTTTTGCAATACTTTGTAAAAGTAGCTTATCACTCAAAATGCCATTCTGCAGTTAGTTTTCAGTTACACAATTGTGTTTAAATCATAACTGCTAGTTCTTGAACCAAATTCATCAATAATTACGGATAAAAAAAATTGGAAATTATTTTATTACAACCAAATAATCTGTAATTACAACAAAACAATGTTGTATTGACAAAAAAGTAATCGGAAAATAAATAATTTCATTTCCTTTTGACAGACTTCGGACGTTTAATTAATGATTGTAACAATAGGAAAAAATATACGGTTTAATGATTGTTAAACCATAACTTCTTGACTTTTCTATGTAGAAAATTTCATTAAAGTTTATTGAGCTACAAATCGACGACAAAAAAAAAAAAAAAAAAAAAAAAAAAAAAAAAATAGAATCCATGTTTAAAAAAAATGCCTTGACTTTCTTGTTTATTTTTACTTATAAAAATGTCGCTTACAAAATGGTGAAAAGAATAATTTGTTTAGATTTTGTTAATTTTTTTAGGTTCTATGTAAACTATAATATACAGGATTCAATAACATTTTTTATATTAACTTACCATTACTGATTATATAATATGCTAATTTTTTTATTTTAACTTATTATGTTCATTTATAGACAAAAAAAAAGCGTAATGGAATCCGTGTTTTAAAAAATGGACCTTGACTTTCTTATTTACTTTCGCGTATAAAATGGGGAAAAGAGTAATTTTACTTAGGTTTGTTCATTTTTTTAGGTGCTATAATATAGAGAAATCAATAAAATTTTCATAATAACTTTATAAATAAATATATATAAAATAATAATATAAAATAAATAAACAAATATATAAAAATTTTCATAATAACATAATAATTAATAAATTTTTATAATAAGCTAATTTTTATAACGATATTTACTTATTATTATTAACTACTTTTTAAAAAATAATTTTAGTATGTTTAAACTAGCATACTCTTTATAATTTATGTGGCTCAAATTCGTTCGAAACGCTTTAGAGATCAGATGATTGTACCAAATTTGGAACATAATTACTTTTTAAGTAGCAGGTATTCATTAAAAAAGTTTTTAAAAAATTTAGCTATATTTTTAAATTCTTGAAAATTAATCAATATTTTAAAGTTTTTCTTCAATAACTATCTAGTATATTGCCGTATACCAAGCGAATTTTTTTCCCTTTCTTTTTAAGTGTTCAAAAAATTTACTTTTTTTGTGATATCAGTTTTATTTCAAAATAATTTTACGTAAAAACGGACGTAAAAATCTGTTATGGTCAGAAAGTCCTCCATGTCGAGAGTACTATTACTGGGGGTACTGGTTCAGATGTGATCGTTCTCTCATTCAGGTCTAAATTACGATCTGTGAATGAAATGCATGAATGAAGTCCGCCCCGTAAAAAGGGCTGTCACGTGTGTGTAGCTAAGTCATACTTTTGGCCCTAGATGGCGCTACTGAAAAAACAAGAGACGCCCCCTTGGCTTTAAATCACTGACTTCTAAAGTCAGATGGCTTGTTTGTGACAAATGCCATTAGAAACAACAAGTCACTGCGTCTTTCAGTTACCTCACTTACATGTTCCTGAACGTACATACGACAAAGGGAATTGTTGGATTTGGTTCAAGAATGATAGATGTCTAGACTATAGATGTTAAATCTGAGCCCCTAATTTTATCTATCTAGCTCACTTCGTTTTGTAATTATCATTCTAACTTATATTCGAATAGGTGGACTTCATCTGAATGCTTTTACTCAAAATATGGTAGAAAACTGCAAATTTAGTGTAAAGACCTTATACCAAATTTGGTAGAAAACTGCAAATTTAGTGTAAAGACCTTATACCAAATTTGGTAGAAAACTGCAAATTTAGTATAAAGACCTTATACCAAATTTGGTAGAAAACTGCAAATTTAGTGTAAAGACCTTGTACCAAATTTGGTAGAAAACTGCAAATTTAGTGTAAATACCTTATACCAAATTTGGTAGAAAACAGCAAATTTAGTGTAAAAACCTTATACTAAATTTTATCTACTCTAGATCAAAGCGTTTTTGAGTTATCTTTGTCACATACAGACAGACGGATATTTTCCCCAAATTTTTTTTTCGGACTCATGGAGGCCTAAAACGTGGTGATTCATCAAAATCTCGTCCGAATTTTTTAACCATTTCTATATTTTCTCTATTCTTTATATACGAGAAAGTGAAAATGAGTATATGTAATTTTATATTCTAATTCTACGTTTTTTTTCAAAATTAATTAATATAAACTGTCTGTTTTGCCATAGATAGCACTTGGTTTAGCATTGTACAATAATCAACATACCAAAAAAAAACCCATCATACTTCATTCTACTGTTAATAATAGCGAATCCGAAGACTGTAAAACAGAGTTCAATCTATCGTGTTTAAATGAATTTTATTATATATTTAACTAAGGCATTATTGAAAGTCATTTTGCAGCTTATTATTTCATTGTATTTGGCATTTCAAAATGGCATTGAAATCTACAAATGTAAGCAAACACAATGACCTTCAAAGTTATCTCCATTTATTATGCTTTATAACCACTTTACATTGTTACATAATAACGAAAACATGTATAAACATATACGCATGGCATATATGGCTATCTGGTGAACAAAATCGAAGTGGTTGATTATGAAAAGTAAAAATGTTTGTACACATGAAAGTTCTTTTTTTCTTTATTCTACTGTACGCTTATATATTTGTTGTAATACGATTCAAATGCGAATCACCTTCTAGGATTAATCGGGACAGTTTCGGTTTCTGAATTTTTATTTTCGTATGTGAAATAAATTACAGAGTTCCTCTATCTTAAATAAAATTTCCTAAATCAATCAGTTCTTTTAATTCAGAAAAAAAAATCTTATTTTAAAAGCGAAGCTAAGCTAAAATTCATTTAAAAATATTATTTTAGAAAAATTTCTCTTCACATGTTGATTGTATCTGTCTTATTTACTTTTATGAATAATAAGAGTTCATTACTAATTTTTTTCGACTTTTATTAATTGCCATTAAAAGTTTTGTCCTCATTAAAACAACAGTTAAATAACACACGTCCTCAAATTTGAGGCAACAGTATTTATTTCGGATTTGAATTTGGACTGACCCCCCCCCTTCCCTTCTTCCACAGAGAAGGAGAGAAATATTTGACATTCCAAATTGTCAAGAAGATCTAGTCACCTCATTTTATTCTTAACTCCTAACTATAAAAACGATAACTTTCATCAGGTAAAAGAATATTTAACTTTAACTATGTGTGTCTGTTCATATTAAAATTGTTCATATTAAAATGTGTGTCTGTTCATATTATCCGAATGCATTTGTCTAAAAAATTTTTAGTGTATTCATCGATAATTTATTTCTTGCGTTGTTGAGTGTGTTAATATGATATTGTAAATAAATATTATATTAAGGGAAAACGATGATAAGTCTTTTTTTAAGTTGATGCAGGATATAAATACTATATATTTATTCCAACTAATATGCATATCTTTATCTTTTGCTTAATTTTATGTATTTAGCAAACTGTTATTCGTATTCGTAACCATGATAAGTATCCAACTTTCTACTAAATAAGAAATAACAATTCTTAAATTTTGGTGTAAAAATCAACATTAAGAAGTTTTCACAACAAACTAAATCATTCCACACGATTCTGAAAAAAAATGGAGCATTCTTTATCTTAAAGAACATATGCATTTTCCCCGCCAAAAAACTGTGTCTCATATATCTAAAAAAAAATTGAATGAACTTATGTAGACTTCACAATTTTCTACTAAATAAGAAACAACAATTCTTAAATTTTGGTGTAAAAATGAACGCTAAGAAATTTTAGCAACATAAAAAAAAAGTGTTCCAGTCGATCCTCAAAACAAATGGATATTCTTTATCTATCTTAACGAACACATGCATTTTCCCGCCAAAAACTATGCTTCACATATCTCAAAACAGATGGAATATTCTCAATCTATTTTAATGAATTTATGCAGACTTCCCACCAGATTTGACCTATTCCCAAATATTAAGGAAAGAACAACAAAAAATCTTTTGTTTTACAACCATTAAAAAGGAAAAAAGAACAACGTTCGCAATAGGAGATCATCTCTGTCCGGAACTTCCTTCGCCATAATTCTAAAAGCTCTTAACGAAGCAGGGGCTTCTGCATATTTCTAACCAGAACTGGGTCACGGTGAACACCTATTTCTGATTTTATTCTTTAGGCAACATTAAAAAAAGTTAAGGAGGAAAAAGTGACGGAAATTTGGAACTAGATTTTTTTTTCTTCCTATCACTCATTTCTTTTCTTTCTTTTTGTGTTGGAATTTTTTGTTGCCGTCACATGTGGTCACGTATCAAGTAACACTGTGTTTTTCCGCGAAACAAAAATTATAAAATTATATTTAAAAAAATCGGCACGCACAGCTGAAAGAATACCAATGCACAAACGTCGTCTGCAGAAGGATAAACAGGTGTGTTTGTCAAAAGCCACAGGGTAATATATTCATTTCATGATCGTGAAGAAAGTATTTAAAAGTCGCTTTATGCAAAACGAGAAGCGTGGTTTTATCACAATGACAGAAGGGGTTTTTTTTGTTTGTTTCCTCTACTTTCCCGTTTTACGTGAAATCTGTCGAAAGAAAATGAAGATAATATTTTTGAAGGAAATAATATATACAAATAAAAATAGATTGTATCCTGTAGGAATCTCTAATACAAAATTTATTCTGATCAAATTCTGTTTGCAATGTTTTGAAGGATAAGAAGGTTTTCTGAAAATTTTGTAACAATTAATAAAGTAGTTAATTTTTTAATTAGAAATCTTCCTTTATTCAAAGAAAATATTTCATTTTTTATTACCTTTAGTGCTGCCATTCTTATTGAATGGTAATTCTATAGATTTCCATTTAAGATATTATAATTCATTTACTTCCCAATTGCAAAACGCAATGTGTAATTATATCTTGCATAATCAAAAAAAAATCTTAACATTTTATCGAAAAAATTAACTTCTGAAGGAGTTGTTAAATTTTTTTTAGAAAAGTCTGTAAATTTCGGTCAATATGCGTGATATAAACATTATTATGCGCAGACGATAAGAGACTTTTTGAATTATAATGTGTTATTATTTGTATTACAAAAAGTTATAATAGTGAAGTATTAAAAATATAACTCTAAAAGGATAAATTTGTTATATGTATAAGTTTATCATATCACGAAGTTAAAATTAGAAAAATAATTTAATTGTGAAAAACATCAGGTATTTCAGTTGGTTATTTATAAAATACTAAAACTATATTTCAGCTAGTTAAAATAAAAATATTTTTTAATTAGTGATCTAAAAATTACAGAATAATTTTTTTATTAAAAATCTAAAAATGAACACAAAAACTTTACGAATTGATAAACTCACAGCTTTAATTAAATTGAAATCGAATTATCTTGAAATTAAGATGGATATTTTGAAATTATTTCTTCACATGAAATTCATTATTGTTTTATTTTCTTATTATATTATTTTCAGCAATTTACATAGAAATGTTTCCGCCATCTTTTTTTTTTAGTAGAAATAAGGTGTTTTTTTAAAAAAATACAAAATTTTCCATTTTAACATTTTTTCCATTTTATTTATAAATATTTTTCAGTTTTTTTTAACAAATTCCATAATTTATTGTTATGTAATCAATATGATTTGAAATTATCAGATAATGCTTCTTATATAAAATGAAAATTTAACTAAAATCAAGCAATTAAAACAATTAAATTCTGAAAATGTGAAAATATTGTATCATTATCGAGAACGTACAATTTTACAAACTTTAGGATTTCTGAACATCAAGCAGTGAGTAAAAAAATCGAAAATGAAGTTTCCATCTTATGAACGGTGAAAACTAAAATAATAATAACATTTCATAAAAGTATAAATGAAATCTTTAAATAAAAGCAGCAAAAAAATGAATCGAAAGTTTTATAAAACATCATTAATGCTGAAACGAGTTTTCAGGTAATATTTGCATGCTGGTCATTATTTTCAAAGCTTAGTTCCATTTCAAACCGTTTAAAGCAACAATTTCACCAGTGGCAATTTTATTTTCATCGTTCAATCCTGTACCATATACAATTATTCATACTCCAGAAATTGAAGAAAAGAACATTAACCCTGCCTTTTCGTCGTTTATCTGACGACATCCCTCAAATCAAAGCCAGCCGAATATGGGCCATCAAGATACATGCGGATTACAGAAGGCCAGAATGTTGCAGCCGGTATCTGGTTTCTAATATCAGTCCCCCGGATCACTCCATTTAAGAAAACGGAAAGAATAGAAATAAGGCACCACGCCTAAATATAAGATCTAGTCTGAAATACATATGGTACACTCTTGTTCCAGCTCGAAAAAATAGGCAGATTTATAGAGCAGCATTTTATTATCTTTTTAAATAAATAAATGTTAGAAAAATCAAGCAAGTTCGCAATGGCCTTTGAAATTAAACTGGCACTAATGCTCTCTTTACGGTACAAACGAAATTTGTATCTGGTGCAGAAATATAGAGGACCTTTAAAAACCAAGCAATATATAAACAAAAGGAGGGTTCTCCTTTCGAATTTCTGGTATGCCTTACCAGTACAACTCATATTGTATTTAGATTCTTCGGATAATATATGGAGTCCAATACGCATTTTATGTTTTTTTCCATTCAATTTATTAGATTACTGTGTTGCCTTGATACCTGATTCTGCGGCATTAGTTACAGGCTCATGCTAATATTCTTGTACCAGATACTTCCACCCGTTATTCTTGTTCCTGATACTTTTTTATCTGATACAAGCCAGTAACTCTTTTTATACGTCAGAATGAAATTAAGCATTCAATAAGTATCAGCTCCCGCACTTTCGACTACACTGCTAGCTGATGCTGATACGATATGATTGGATTTTCCTTCTTCAGAAGAGGTATTGAAGGCAATGTACCAGTGATTTTGTTTTTGACTGCGATTGATGGACGGGTAAGATCAAGAAAGGAAGAGTTTTGTTGCTTTAGTTACCAAGGAGAAGGTTTAGTTTAGTTATATTAACATCCCGCTTTTAAAGCAACACTAGGGCTATTTTGGGATAGACCTCGCAATTTTGAACCACGACGACACCAAATTTCAAATCATCTGCTTTGTTCCCTTTCTGAATTTATTGTGTGCAGGGATATTGTTTCAAAAAGAAAATAAGATGGAAGACTGTCTCAGTATTGACCAAAGCATTTCATAGAGTTTGAAGAGAATTCGAATCCCTAGACCAAAGCAATATAGCATGATACCTCTTTAGATTTGATTCGAAATTTTATTTAAAAATGTACTCTTAATTATTTAATAGTGATTATTACTACTTAAAAATGTATTAATTATGGCGTGTGAGAAGAAGTCCAGTAATTAAAACCTTAAAAAGTTTTATTGTAAAGTATATTTTAAAATTTTTTAAGTTTTCAAAATCAGAGGAAAAAAAAAATCTTTTGGAATTAAAATTGGCATTACTGAAAAACTTCATTTTTGATTTTGAAAGCGGTGTGAAAATGATTTTTGTGTTATAAATATGTTACAAGTTATTGAAGAAAAGCTTTAACATTTCATTTGATTTTAATTAAAAACTTATTAAAATTTTAAGAAAAAACAAAATGCCAAATTTGATAGTTCTAGGCCAAACGATCTACCCCAAAGAACGTTTTGAACGATTTTCGTATCACATATTTGATTTGACCTCAGGCAATTTACAGACAGCATTCCAGCCTATAAACGTTATCCTTCCATAAAACAAGTTTTAAATAAAAATTTTGTAAAATTATGTAAGAAATTATGCTACTGGTTCGCAAAGCCTGGACGATTAAAAAATCCAACCAAATCTGATTGCTGATAATTTCTAAAATCTTTAAAACTGTCACGACTCACGTTTGTGATTCAAATTCTCTACCTAATTAGATTACCTCTTCTTTGCAATCTGCATAATAGTAGTAAGGGGAAAAAAAGCCATCGAATTAGAAAGTAGGCGTGAATCACAGGTGATTCACACTTGTTAAAGTAGATAGTTATTTTCTTTTAGGACAACGAGATATTATTTATATTTCATAGAGTTATTTAGCACAAAAATTTGTTTCTTTTTGTTCATGTCATAAAGCAAGAAATTCCAGATACAGTCTGCATTGACCGCCGAATTCACGAATTATTTTTGTGTTATTGTCTGTCCAGTAGTGAAAGCCCATTACCGTATAACATAATTAACATGCATATAGAGTTTACACCCCTTGTTTTCAGGTTAATTTTCTGTGTCTTTTGTTTCATATCACGTTGCTCAATAAGAGGTTTAGGGAATTAACAGCAGCACACAATAAGGTCATAAACAAGAAAAGGTTAAATATTGCCCTCATGCGGTAAATATTGCGAATTAAAACGTGTCGAAGAATACATTTTCGAAAAAGAAAATTTCGATTTTTTTTTCATATCTTAATAATTTATGCTTAGTAGAATCCATTTAGGTTCAGCAACAACTCCATCCTTACTAATAATAAAGATAAATGCGTGAGTGTGTATTGGCGCTCTACAGACCAGACCGTTTGACCTAGAGCATCCAAATTTGGCCTAGATATACTTTGGAGGGTAATAATGTTCACCACGGAGTGCTTTTTTGAAATTTTTAATTAATTAAACAATAAACAATGTTTTTAGGTTTTCCATTATGATTCTCGCAAATATTTCTGCACTGTTCTAAAGGCAAAAATTTATTTTTTCAACGATGCCAGATTAGCAGCTGCAAAATTCTTTAATTTATATTTAATCAATTTTTAAATATATTTTTATGTATATTTCCCCATAATATTTTCACTGTCGCGAATGAAAAAAATAAATAAAATCGTTTTCATTGTTTCATCAAATATTTGATCACGTGACTTTTTTGCATTGTTTAAAGCTAAAGAAGGATCTTGTTCAATATTTATGTAGTTTGCAGGGCAAATAAAAAAAGTTACTATACCACCAAATATATTTAGAAATGAATCTTACGCAATAGAGATATAATTGCATGGAACTGATCCCCATTAGAAAAGTTCATATGTATAATGCACAGAACATACGCAAGACTATTAATAACATGGTTTTAATGTCTGACAATTTGACAGAATCATAGATATGAAATAATATCTAAACAATTTAACTGAAATTTAAATATAACTAATATTTCAGGTGGCAGAGCAGCTGGCTATCTAAGGCTCCTAATTCCTATATGTACGAAAATTTTATCACGATAATTCGTCTGTCGTATTAATAATTTTTATTTACTTAGTTCAGCCAACTTCGATGAACCATATCTTGGATAAAACAACGAAAATTACATGGTTACATGATTCAAATTTTGAAACCATGTAAAATTCATTTTTGTGAAATAATATTTTTGGAAGTCATCGCAGAAAAACGCCGAATTACAGCTTTAATTTTTAATTAAAATTCTAATCAAAATTAAAAAAAAAATCGTTTCGAGATGCATATTCTTACCCTATATAGAATATATGTGCCACATTTTGTAGTGTAAATTAAACGATCTGACCTCTAGAGCAGACATACGCATACGCATACACAGTCTCTTTTATTATTAGTAGAGACAGCGTCTTGAATAATTTTGTTCATATATATATAAAATTAACCTGGCTAATAATCAATCATTTGATGAAGTTGGTTTAAAATTAAAAATAATTATGCAATTTTGGTGATAAAATAAAATACCAAATTTCATTTATTTTAGTCATTGAATTTTCACCATGTCCATAGAACACGGGCATAACACCGTTTCACGTCTCTGCACTCATTCACTTTACAGCTATTTAAAAAGTTGGATCAGATGCATGACAAGGAAAATTCGGTATAAATCTTTGCTCTGGATACAAAGACTATACGCTAAATATCATACTTCTTTTTTGTTCAGTTTTAGGTTTATCGGGGTTACAGGTAAAGAAAATCTTAAATCCAAAAATAAGTTTTTCGGAATCTAAAGGTCTATTAGGAATGTCTAAACGTGCGAGATCACCAACATCTGGAACATAAGATATGTCGACAACAATTTTTTTAAATGTATTTCATGTATGATAAAGTAAAAACAAACAAACAAATCTTTAATACATCTTTAATGTGTGTGTTTTTTGGAAAATGTAATATCTTTACAGCATGATATTACCATTTGTTTATAGTTTTTAGTCTTATCGTTTCGAAATACGCAATAATAAAGAGGCAAATATTAGTATACTACAAATCTTCTATCAAATAGAAAACTAGGAGTCAAATCCATGACATTCCAACTTCTAATGGAGAAACTAATTCGTAAGAAAAAGTATATGAAAAAAATGCTAAGTATCGCCACGTGAAATCGAAAATGTGAAAGACGTGATCTTTAAGGAAAGACTCTTTCTCTGTGCTACATGAAATCAAAACAATAAACAAGGCATTAGGGAAACAACCGACTTTTTTAGAAACGTCGAGAAAGGTTATAAAACCCATCAGACTTCACAACATAAATGATGCATCGTTTCAGATAGCATCTGGCGTTAGAACAAACCTTGCTCTTGGAGCTATTAAAGAGAAGTCCGGTAAGGATGCTTGGTGGACAGAAATATACCATCAGCTCAATGAAAGTTTAGAGAAAAAAGCAGATATGGGCCAGCAGTATCCTCGTAATATAGGTTATTAGATGCTGGAGAAAAAACAAGGAGCCCTAAGTACCTAAGAGGCAAGAAGATTCCGTATAACAACCTGTCCATCGTGTTGTCGAGATGGAAAGTTGTTTTAAATCGTCGACGAACAAAAGAATGTTCGAAAGTTATGTTGCCAGAGCCGGATCCTCTTCCATTGTGAAACTAATGCTTTCGTGGAAGAAAGTAACGACTACTTTCTCGCAAATAACGCATTCTTCAGTTCGAAGGAAAACAAATTTACTCTTCCTTCATTATTTTTAGAATGAAAAAGAGATTCGGCAGTTAGGGTTTTTAAAAAAATGGAAATAAGGGAGATTTTGAAACTGATAGCTTGTAAAATATTCATCCAGCCATGCAAAGATTTCTTTAGGCGACATTTTCAGGAAAGGGAAATACATAACGTTTGAAGATAGGCTAAATAATAAAACTGAATTAATAATATAGAAAAGATTTTATTTTAAAGATTAGTGTCACATTTTGAATTTGTTCAAGGGATTTCAGAAACTTCTTACATATTTTTAGTTTGGAATAGAAACAGATATCATTTCCTCGAAAGATTAATAATTTTTTCCTTTCGCTAGATTGTTCCAAAAATAATAATAATTTTTCATAAACTTTTCGAATAAACGATGTTTAAAAATTCAAGAGATAATTTAGATTCGCACAAAGAAATGAATGTTATCAGATAGAGGAAAAGGTTTCCACAAAAGTTTGAATAATCTCTTTCTACATGAATTCTACATGAATACATATGCAAAAATTAAACTGCTTTCCAATGAAAATTTCAAATAGAGAGATTTGTGTCTGTGTGTTTGTGTATGAAATAATAATACATTGGGTAATTGCGACATAATATTTTTCAATTTCAAAACGAATTATTAATTGTTATTTATATTTTCATGTAAACATTAAAAAATTGCTAGGAATTTAACACTTTAACGAATCTAATTCAAATTTGGAATATTAGCAAATTTTTGATGAAAGTTTTACATATTGTATTTGTAGAGAGTAGAAACAATTTTGAAGAAGTTGGCAATTGTTCCGAGATACTGAAAGTAATTTTTAACTTAGTAATGACATATTCTTAAATCAATGAACAAATAATTGATTATATGAATATTTTTAGAAAATTTTTCAAATGATTGCATTTTATGACTTATTCAAATAGATTATGAGCAATGACAGGGTTTTATTAACACGTCGCAAAAACGAATGGTTTAGTTTTTATACTTTCAAAACGAGGAATCCCTGAAAGAAGTGTTTACAAGGTACGATGCATATCTTATAACTTGTAACAAGCATTTCTTGTATATATATAAAAATTTATTTCATATGTCTCGAAAACGGCTCTAACAATTTGGATCAAATTTTATATTTAGATAAGGTTTCCTGAAAAAACACTATTTTACCCACAATTTTTTTATAACTAAATATTGATATGTGACTGTACAGGATCTACATAAGCATATCAGAGATGGAATAAGACTTCGGAATTCCATACATTTTTCTCATGTTCGATTCCGCATATGTAATTCAATTCAATTTTGCTTATAACTTTAAGCAAGCCATAGAATAGGATTTTATTTTAATTAAAAAAAACCCGCCTCATAAATACTCAACATTTTATCTTGGCACCAGATACTGAAAATTACATCAAGCGTAATTTATTATGTAAAAAATATTTCATATTTAGAAATCTCGTTTTTGGATTTTTCATCCTAATTATCATTTTTCATTCAAGTTTTCCTAAATGCATTCATTCATATGTTGTCGTTTTTTTAAAAAACTTAAGTAGAATGAGTTCTAAAAATACCAATAAAGTAATTAACCTTTTATTGAACTTTCTCCTTCAATAGGCTGTCAGAAAATTAATTATGTTTATCTAAATATCTCTGACAGCAAGTCTCTTGAGAATCGCCTTTCATTTAAGAACGAATAGTAATTTTGTTGTTTTTTCATATTCTTTGAAAAGATGTCCAATCTGTAACCTCAATACGGATCCGTTTTCTGTCACAAGTTTTAACAGGCAAATTGTAAAATCGTTCGTTGACCACGATTTGCAATTCTTAAATCGTTAAATCTGCCACGCTTGTCAAACAGCTGTCGAGAGTGTTTGGATGCTTACCCGCTTCTGAATACCAGTCGTGATCAGATGATGTTCGGTTTGTTTATTTTTTCAGCCTTTCTGATCGGAGTTTTCGCAGCTGAATTTACAACTGGTTGGTTGATAAGGGAAGAAGCAAGAGTAGGTTACGGGTTGGTTGATATTTTGTTTGAAAACAACTTCATTTGAAAAATGTAAACAAGGTTCTGTTTTAAA
>JAPMOR010110303.1:124014-162452 GCA_026543865.1 Argiope aurantia
AATAGAATTCCTAATACAAAAATATAATAAAACGCAAAATAATAATAATAATAATAATAATTCCAAATTTACTCACCCAGTCTTAAAAATTTCTTTCTTTTCAAATAAGTCCATTGAAAAATACGGAGGTAATTTAGACTTCAAATACTCTTTAAAGATGTAAGTCCGCATGTTATTATTATTAATAAACACGAAGTCGAAGTTACAGTGAAAATGGATACAACAACAATAAGTCGGCCGACCAAAAGCAATGTTTTCGCTTTTCTGGAAAAAAAATAGGGAGGTTCTACTGACGGCTTCAGTGATTTTTCAGGAAAAGTAGCAGCAGTTTTGTCGTATTACAGACAAGTACTTACCGGAATAAAATCATGTCAAAACAGTCAATAATGGATTAATCTCGCATATATTTAGTTATATCTTAAGTATCATAATGTATCGGTTTTAAAACACGCAGTTCTTCTCACGTGGATTAAATGCTTAAACGGATCAAAATAAGCCAAATTCTTTCAAAGTGATTGGTTTACATGTTTGATGTTTCCGTAATTCATAATTTTCTTCTTGTTTTTCCTCAGGAAAGATCATACAGAACGAATGAAGTGTTTAACAATTTTAATGATAGAATGCCTGCTCTAATCTATACTAACAATAAAGGTGCATGCGTGAGTGTTCTTTTCGCTATACCATTTGATCTACAGCTGCCCAATTTGGCGCGATTTTTTTGAAATTTTAATTATAATTTTATTTAATTAAATTTTAGGCTGAATTTTGGCGTTTTTCCATGATTAACTTCTGAAAATATTATCGCACGAAAATGAATTATACTCCCTTCCAAAATCTAAACAATTGTCTTTTTAGTGATATTAATTTAATAGACAAGCGAATTTCGGCTGAATTTGGCAATTTTTTAAAATAATTTTTTTAAAAAAATTTCTAACAATATATTACATTGTTGCCCTGAAGTTCCTGTTTTTTCATTGTTTTATCATCAACCTGATTGCATGATTTTTTTCATTTGCTGAAAGTTACAGAAGAAGGATTTTGTTTAATATCTGTGTAATTCACAAGACAAAAAAAATGTGAAGTTACAATATAGCGAAAATTATAGTGAAGTTGCAATATTAAATGCAAATTTTCGTTTAATATGATATGATGGAATCTCCATTACCCAAATTCATGTATAAATTAAAGAAGGCAGAAAATTAAAATCACACGACTTTAATACCAGACAGTTGGTGGAATCATAGATATGAAGTTATATCTAAACGATTTATCAGAAATTAACTATAATCACTATTCTCGGTAAATCTGCTAATGATAAGAAGTGACTAGTAGTAGTAAATTATAATAATTATAAAGTAATTATTATAAATTACTTATTAGATAATTATCAACTTCTTTTAATAAGATTAAAAGTATTTGAAATTACAAATCGTATTAAAAAAATTTTTTATGGATAAGTTTATCTACAAAATAAAATGAAATATAAAATAATAAATTCTCTCTCTATATATATATATATATATATATATATATATTTATCATAATTTTAGATTTTCTTATTATTTTATTTTATTTTAGAATCTTTTTTTTTTTCATTTCAGTTACAATAAACAAATGATGTAATTAGAATAAATGGTTTTTACATTATACATTTTTGAAAAATTAAATTAAATCACAAGTAATAACGAAGTAAAACGAAAGTAATGGTTATTAATGCCTTAAAGTTATTTACTTATAACACACACATATTTGTGCAAACAATAACCATTACTTTCAATATTCTTTTCAAATAATATCCGCTTTTTTCAGTTTATTTCGATAAATTTCTCGCTTCACAGTTCATTAAAGCCATTTGGGGACAGTCCCCAATATTTTTAATCTGGTGATGATGGCATTGATCCGGTATTAATGGTCTAAATTTAAATTCGCAAATTCATATTTTATTTAAAATTTTAAAATATTTAGTTAAAAGTCTAAAACTGAATAAAAATAATTGAATGAGATCATATTTTAACATAGAGCATTGACTTCCAAAATCATAAGATAAACATTTTATCTCAAAATAAAAATAAGCGGGAAAAAAATTGTTTTCTTTGGAACTTTGCAAATTTTAGAATAAATGTTGACAACTCTTTTCAAAGCTAAGAACATTCATTTTTTATATCGTACTAACGCATTGTGCGTTTTTATTTAGTGTAATACATTGAACTAAACAAGCGCTTTTGCATCTGCATGGCTTGCAACATTGAATGTTATGTCCCATGCCTTTAGATGCTACATTCATTTTACAAATAAGCAAGTGTAACATCCATATTCGAATGCAAACAACAAATTACAACTAAATTTCAGGATACAACGCCCATTATACAATGTTACATCTAAAATATTTATCAACAAAATGTGAAATGATTCTTACATTTATTTCGAATAAAAGGGCAGTCTGTATGGAGAAAAAAAAATGCTGCAATGAAAACGAAACCCAGAAAGAGCGGAAGTCACTTAAATAATAGAGGATTACTTTAAAGGACAAACATTGAAGTTAATAGTTCATTAGATCAAGGATAACTGAGAGACGGTTTTTGAAGCAATCTTTAGCAATCGCGTTATTACTTTTCGGAAACGAACAAACGAGTTCTCTGTTTTTTACATTTCGAGGTATTTACCGATTTTATAGAAGGTCGTTGGTACAGATTCTGCAGACACATTTGTGTAACTTATGGTTGCTAAACACGCGTCCAGCTTTACTCCTTCCGTCAACATAAGTTAAATATGGCCGAGCAAAAATGAATGGTTTAGTTTTGGTTGCGAGAACTATGATTTGTAGAGCACTTCCGAGCCTTTTAACGAGTTTCGTATGGCTGACCCCTTTTGTTGGTATGAGTTCTACCTCTATAATAAAGCATAGGAAAAAAAAATAGCTGTTATGCATATATTACAGACAGAAAATATATGAAATCCAGACATTCAATTAAATGTTTATGAAATCCAGACAGAAAATAAGGAAAATGCATAATAAAATGAATAAAATGTCGTAAGACTTCCAAAGTAGCATGAATTATATAAAACTATAAATACTTTAAATTTCAAAATATTTTGTTGAAGAAGATATTATGGTCAAATTACATAAAATATTTAATAAAATTTTTAGCAGCCATTAATACTGGCGAAGCAACTGGTCTTCAAAGGCAGCTAGTTTGCAAATGAGATACATTAGCTAATAATAATTTAATTTTCGAAACCTGCATTACCTTTAATTTTTTCATGATATACAAGCTGAAAAATAAATAAATAAAAATATTTCATACAGTTACTAGAATTATAATAAAAAATAACTTTAAGCTAAGTTAATTTATTAATATTTTGATTGTTAAAAATGTGTCCAAACAAGTAATTAATTTTTTTTAAATGAAGGACATCGTAAAGTTCATTGCCTAGGCCAGCAAAGTTCCTAAATCCACTGTAGGTTTTGAATATTGAGCTAACCAATTTGTCATGTGGTTATTTTTTCGATAAACTAAGCTGACTCAGAAATCGTTTTCCAAAATTTTAGATATTTAATAAAAATTAGGCAAAAATTTTGCGTTTATATTTCGAAACTTTAAAGCATATTTTCAAGTATATTTTACAACAATATTATTAATTATTTTAAAGGACTGAATTCATAACTCACAAGTTACAACGGTATTAAATGCATTTTTTTACATGCATGTCATCGTTGTTACATAATATTAAAAACAAATTTTGAAAATAAAATAAATATAGACGGATCAACCTTAAAACAATAATATACTATGATGTTCCTCATTGGAAATTCCGAATCTCTTTTTAAATTGTTTTCCAAAACGAATTCCCCAGTGTAAATACAAAGAGAAATACTTTTAAGGCAAAATATGAGAAAAAAATTATTTATTGAAATAGCGCAATCGAAAAATTGGGAAAAGCGAAATTTTTCCATACAAAGACTTAAAAAAATAATAAATTTAATTCAATTACACAGCTCATCAGTTTTAAGGCTATTCGAGAGTTATTTTGGGAGTGAACCCTTCATTTTATATGGCGGTCATATACCAAGCACAAAACATTAGGCAGTAATTTATCGGACTTAAAACTCTTGCACCAGGTTACAGAAAATAACAATATCAATAAGTTTTACTCCGACTTTCCTGTGAATGGGAAGAAATCTCACCAGTAGAAATATCTTTTGTCTTCTTTCCTTGGAAGCAATTTTTTTTTCTTCATAAAAGCTTTTCCATATTATTTCATTCTTTTTTTTTTCTTTTTTTGATTTAGAATTGTTTGTCTAAACGATTCCTCTTCCCCCTACGCCTTTTTATTAGGTAAAAAATATAATATTTATAGTTTTTATTTACTTGAACATTCATATATTAACCAAACGATAATTTTTCTATTAATCTTATTAACATAATGTTCTTAACCTAAAATAATGTAATAAAACTTTCAAAATACTAACTTTTTTAAAGTATAATAATAAAAAAATTTGAAAGTAAATCAATATTAAATATTTTTAATATATTGTAGAACTATTATTATTATATCATGGACTATAGGTTTAAAAATGGTTTTTAGAAATGGTGCAAAAATAGGTTTCATGGAAATGTCATATAAACAGTTTTTTAAATTTACTCTTTAAAGTATGTGACTACGCTAAAAAGTCGTTTTACTGGCAAAATTAAGAATTTTTTATTAATTTTTTTTATGTTTGAACAGGTTTTATGATTATTATTATTATTTATAAATCAGTTCTAATTTTGTTTCTAAGTCAATTTTTTTGAGAAGTCACACTGATTTTTATATTTATATTTACATACTTTTTAAATCTTATTTTACATTTTTAGATGATGTTTTCTCATATTTTAATATTTGTCAGAATTTTCTTACGAAAAAAACTTATAAATTAAAATCAAATGCAAATTTTTTGTTCCAATTTTGTATAATAATTTCTCATTATGCTCTGTAATTTCTGAACTAGAGAATATGTAATCTATTAGTTTAGAAATATTTTATAATATTTATTTTAGTGTCTTAAAATGTAAAAAATATCGAAAATTTTGTGTAATTTATACATTGAACCCCAATGTTTAAAGAATGGATAAAAATCAGCTTACTTTTTAGTTCAGGAATTAGATAATATATCTTTAAGCTATCTTGAAAATTTTAAACAAATCATTTGGCAGAACTCTAAACTAAAAATACTTTTGCTTTATACTTCTTTTTAGTCAAAAAAAGGCAAAAATTTATAAAACCTTGCCATTGAATTGCTTTATTTTGGTCGCAAGGATGTTTTTTTCCATTTTTTTATATTAAACATTTAAAAATATAATCATTTTTTAACCTTTTCCAAAAAAAAATTCATCCAAACTTAATCAAGTATCTTATAATTAAAAAGTGCTAACTGTTATTGATAATCTTTTCTGGTAATTTCAGTTTATTTGTAACAGAATTTCTTTCCTTCAGGATATCCTTGATCCATATTTAAAAAATAATTATATATATACAAAAGCGAAATAATTTAGAAAGTAAGATTTCTAGCTATTTCAACTTTGAAAAAGAATTCCAATTAATATTCAGACTCAAATATTTGCGCTTCTTGTCTATTCTAGAGCAAACGATAAATGCCCAAAATCGTCTGTCTAAACAACGCCTTCGTTGGAATGTTCCAGCATTTAAAACAGAACAAAACAAAACAAAAACTACTCGTCTCTGCAAACAAAAGAACTAGTTATATGCGTTTTCCAGTTATAGGTGCATGACCCATGGAAATCCAACTCAGGAAAACGAAAATAATTGAAATTGTTCAATTGTACGAAAACACTTCTTCAACTTCTTGCGCAAATTATAGGATGTGAACTATGTGAAATTTTTCCAAAATGCATAATCGTTATTTCGTATCCGTATGACCTTAATTTTAAGATCACAATAATCACGTTATTGAATGAAGACGAGTTATACTACCAGAGCAGCCTGCAGGTTGATAGTGGAAACAAAAATAATCGTAATCGCGATGCGTCTGGATGAAGAGTCAAGTCAGAGCCGAACGCTGACTGAGTTGTGACCTCTTGTTTTAATTCAGGTTGAGTTGCTCGAAGCCATAGAAAAGAGTGAAACTATTTAAATGCTATAGAGTAATAACAGCTTATGAGATGAAAATTGAATTCAAAGCTTTGATAAAAGGTGATTCAAGTGAAGAGAAAGATGGTTTCAAAGTAGATTCAGCATGAAAGTTCATCAGCTGCTGTTTATTCAGATTCGAAAACCTGCGAGATGAAGAAAAATTAATAAAAGTAAAAAAAAATTATTAAAACATGTTTTTTATTGGTATGTTGAAATTTAAAAATTTTGCTTTGTTAAAAAAGGCAGATCAAAATAAAATCATAAAATTGTGCGAAGATCAGGTCAATATTTAAATTTTAATTAAATACTGTCCTTATCGTATTGTACTTAACAAAATATTTTAATTTTAATTAGAATTTCTAATTAGAATTATATTAGAATTTCTAAATTATAATCACGAATCAGAAAATATTTTTTTTTCGTGAAGGTGAAAGAATATTTGTTATGATATTCAATTTCGCTCGATTACCTGTATACGTTATTATCCTATAAATTGCACTTATTTTAAATAATTTTAATTTGATTTCCTTATTTTTGATATCAGAAATTATATTCTTTAAGTATAGTAATAAAAAGAATATTAACTTGAATTTTCATAAGCAGGATATTATGAAAACTATGTAAATTACGACTTACGAAAATATGATGTATGTGATATATCGATATTACATATATTGATGACATCATTCATATCGATATTATATGAATGCTATAATAACGTTCAGAATAATATTCTACAGAGCAGATTGTTGGACTAAATTACTTCTTAGTTTGTCAATACTCACTAAGAAAAGGATTTTTCTAAATTTTAATAGGCTTTTAATTAAAAATCAGCCAAAATATTAAAATTCGTCTTAATCACTGAGGAGTATATCATTGCACAAAAATCATTTTTACGCCTCTTTATATGTCAAACGATTAGTAATAACGATTAATATTAATCTTGCTTCCATATAGAATTTTCTGCAATTTAATTAAATTAAAATTATTTTAAGCATGTTATACAACAGTAATTAATTGCTTTAGTTAATGTGTCTGTACACACATTATCGCTATTCCAAATAAGATTAAAGTTTTTTTAAAAAATATTTTACACATAACCGAATAAAACCTAAAATATTATTGTGCTATTATGCTTCAAAGAAGAGGTTTAGGTTTTTTTTAAATAAGATTTTAGTTTTTATTATTGTTATTTTTTAATTTTTAGTTTATAAATATGCATGAAACTTTGCAATAATTTTTTTAAAAATTCGTTTCTACAAAGATCTCTCATTGGATTAAATCTTCTTATTCGAATTAATTGACAGATTTACTGATAATTAAATTTTGAAAATATTAATCAATGGAAATATTGGCATCAGTGAAGTACAATAGTATAAAATTTCAAAACTCTGCTATATTCAAAAAGCGTGAAATAACTAATGTTAAATAACATCTTTACAAATATTAAATATGCCATTTTTTTAAATCATGTAATATTTTTAAATGTATTTGGTTTATTTAGCATTGATAAAATTATTTTGTTATAAGAAAATAATATTTTTTTTTATTTTAACTTCAACTTTTTCACTGAAATATGTTAAGAAAAAAAAATGCCGTTTGGTTTCGATAAAGATCGTGATTTTTTTCTTGTAAAAGAGAAAAGATTATTATCACTTCATTTTAAAAATTAATAACAATCTTTTTTTAACATAATTTCTTCTTATTCCGAAGAAAAATTGCTTTAAAAAACTACTTAGATGTTTCTTAATTATTTCTATGTCTAAAAAAAGAGGGTTTTTTTAAAACATTTTTTGCTAAGAAAAAAAGACAAAACATACTAGTTTCTCTAAAATGCAAAACGGAATAAATCATACCATGAAAAATTTCCCAACAATTGAACAGAAAATAATAACATCGAAGAATATTAGTCGTTAATAAAAGTTAGCAAAAAAAAAAAAAAAAAAGAGCAGGATTTCTAATTTAGTTTATGAATGGAAACAATAAGCAGACGATTATCGAATTGGGTGAACAATAAAAATAATATTATCTATACTAGGTCGTGAATCTCGAACAGACTTTATTTAAAAACCACCTGCTGGAAACAGGACAAGATGAGATCACCTCTCTTTCCATGCATTTAACAGCTATAATTTTATTCTCTCCTGTCAATGTAATGGATAATGTGCAATAGTAATTCACAATTTAAAAAGTTATTATAATTTGCTTTGAAGGAAGAGAAAGAAACCTGCCGTTTTAATGGCTATCATGAGTATGTGCTTTTTAAATCATAATAAATTGTTGTGGGGATTCTTTAAAAAATTGAGTTGCTAATTATAATGATTTTTATACGAATAATTAGATATTTCTTAACTGCATATAAATATTTGATATTTATGAAAAAGGTTTTCATTAATTTATCGTATTTTTATATCTTTTCATATAAAATGAAAGGAAATAATTTATAAATATGAATAAAATAATAATGATAAATATGAATAAATAATAATATGAATAACATAAATCGAAAAGATAAATAGAGAGAGACAAATAAAAATTTCAGGAATTCTCCAAAATATACAAAATATATTGGAAAAATATTGTTAAGGGCTTAAATTAATATGTTTTAGTTTTTTTACTGTACTATTCCTTACCGACAAGACTTTTATACATTTTTCAGAGCAAACACAGAATTAATGACTTGACCTCCCCCCTATAAAAATTCAATTCTTCATCTAACGCATACAAAGTGCAACATTTTTTTAGCGTGAAAACTTGTTTGCGATTCTATTAATCAATCTTTGGATTAAAACAAAAACAAACAAAAAATGTCACAAAACTTTTAAGAAATGTATTTAACCAATATCTAATGAAATTTTAAAAAAAATTAAAAATCAAAATCTTTATTTTTTCAATATATTAGAATTATAATAAATTTAGCCTACATTTCATAAAATAGGTTAGAAAGGGTGTTTTTTTTGTATTCATTTTGGGAATTATATTTGAAATACACTAATGCATTTACCTATTCAAAGAATGAATCGCTTTTAAAACAAGGTAACGGAATTATGTTTTTGATCTTAAGAATATTTCACATCCCAATCTTAGTAAGCGAGAATTTAAATTTAGTTTTTGTAATTAAGTACAATAAATGAGATTAATTAATGTTACAAGATACATTTCTTCGGGAAAAAAACTTTCTTTAAATAATTTTCTAAATAATCACACATACCACATCTGGGATGCGAAGAGACGATTCATCATCATATTACTTCTGTCCACAAAGTCATTAACACATCTAACTCTTTTGTTTTTGGTGTTTCCCAGACAAAGTCCAGGTATGATGTTAATGTACTTACAGAATAGACGCAGATGGATTTAAAAAGATAACCCACTATTACTAAAAAAATTTCATCACTTTCCAAACACTGAACATTTGGTGAAATTTCATCAGCAATCGCCCACGCTCGGACACTTGCAAGAAACAGAACAAGGACAGAAGAAACCACAGTGTCCATTTCGAGCATTTAGCTGTTCTTGAAAGAGTGACAAAGACAATTCAATGCAAAAATTAAAACTCATTTTAGATTATATCAGCGGTATCTCTTTCACGGCCTGCTATGAAACTGCCTGACCTCTTTTGTACACAATAAAGCGCGACACAATGTGTGATGAGACCACATGATTAGAAGCGGTGCCTTACCAAATAATGTTTACGGAGCTGCGACTTTTCCCTCGATCTCAGAGCTTTTAGGAGAAAATGGCCCATTAATAAACCGGCGCTAGTGAAAGTAGACATGATTGTTGAGTCTGTCGTAAGATCTCCACAGTTTGATTGTAGTGCTGACTCAGAATTGAGTGGTGGTGTTGCGACACAAGTTACTAATAATGTCTTGTTAAAATGTTGCTAGTCGAAAAAGGCAGACAATGTAAAAACAATGCTTCTAATTTTTAACTAAACCAGCTGGTGTGGTCTCTTCAAAACTTTATCGCACATTTTCTAATAAATGTATGGAGAACGCCCTACATATAATAGTAATATAATAGTTACATATAATAGTTACGAAATATTAACTTTTGGCGCGAATTTAGTATTTCTACTGAATTTATCGTGTCATCCTTGGAGAGTCTTTTCGACATTATTCACTGACATGCGTTAATAGTATCGAAAAATCGAATTTGTTTTTAGATATGTTTTTCTTCATAGGTTGAAACAAAGACTTAACAGAAAACTGCAGTTCAAAATCACAAAATCTCATATTAAATTTGATATAATTATGTCAATGCATTTTCGAATGATCCTGTTTACATATTTTTGTAAATATAGACCGACAGACAGTCAACCCGTAGTTGGATTTAGCTCAGAATTTGACAGGTGTTTACACTATAGATGTTAAATAAGAGTACCGAATTTTATCTGTCTTGTTCTCATCATTTTAATAATTGTCGTGTTAACTTATATGCGAACAGACGGACTTCCTCTGAACAGATTTTATTCAAAATTTGATAGTAATCTGAAAATTTGGTGTGAAGGCAGTATACAAAATTTCAACCATCAAGCTCAAAGTGATTTTAAGTTATCTTTGTTACAGACAGATAAACGGATGGACAGACATCTCCCAAAAATGTGTTTTTCGAGCTCAGGGAGGTCTAAAAGTGGAGATTCGTCGAAATGTCGAGCTCGAATTTTTTGACGATTACTATACTTTCTCTATACTACGTATACGAGAAATTATTATATGAATGGAGAATTGAATGAAGGTGGCTAGCAATGCAAGGAGAAATATGAACTTATTCACAGCAATATGAAACAAGTATGAATAAAATTTTAAACAGATAAATTAAACACAATTTTTAAAAACACATGTTTATTAGTTGGACTGTGGTGGCCTTGTGCTAAGATCATGGCTGGGGAATCCGAAAGTTTCAAACTAGAAAGTAGATTTTGTTTAAAAAAAAAAAAAAAACGCTTTTAAACGACAGTTTGCCTAAATCCATCGAGGTCGAATGTCCCTCGCTGGTGTGATGAGGGAGCTTAGCGAGGGAATGCCGCCCTAGGTAACACTCTCTTCATCTGACCGCCACTCAAAATTATGTATTCATCTCAAAATAGCCCAAGTGTAATTTTAAAATGATGTAATAATAACAAACTAAACACTTTTATTAGTGTCATTGGAAGCAGATAATTTTGTTTTAATTCGTTCCTATTTTTTAATCTTGAAATAATTTTTTTCGTTTTAAACTCAATAGCAATGATTTTGCAGGATTTTATTATTAATTAACTAATGGCAAACACAAATATTAGAATAGTTTATTGTCACCGAGAATGCAGAAGTGTAAGAAACATCATAACCCCAGGAAATGAGTGGAAAAAATGATAGCAAATTTTCATCCTTGAAAACGTCGTTAGAAATCTTTAAATATATTTAATAGTTTTGATTTGGTTCAGTTTATCTTTATTGACGTTCCATTTTGAAGCAATAGAGGACTTAATGGGAACTTTATAATTTTGAACCATGGCCAAATAAGAAGGATGACACCTGAAACGGAATCTTCCTCTTCAGATTTTCCCACGACAATAAAAAAGGAAATCCTGCACTTTCAGAGTAACTTCATTATGTGATATCAGCAAAGCTAATGCCCCAGCAATGAATATAACATGTATTTTGAAAATAATCATTAAATTCTAAAAATTTCATTGTACTTTCAATGCTTATGTTGGTAAAAATTAACAATTCTCATTTTTTTTCCAGAGATGTATGTGCGCATTTTCTTTTGTCAAGACATAGGAAAACCGCTTGTCGCGGTTATTGTAGATTTTTTCCCTCCAAGCAAAACATAAATATTGACCAGTTTCTTCAGAAAATTCTGCTGGAAGGCAACCTACCCTATATATATATATATATATATATATATATATATATATATATATATATGCATATGGAAGCCAAATCAGACCTTTCACAGCTTACTTTATTCATATTTAAGCCTCATTTTGAAATAACACAATTAAGAAAATCTAACAGTTCTGAATAATGGTCAGCTGACCTCTGAATTGGAATCCTGTCCCCTTCCAAACTGCCGTTCTACATCATCCGCAGGCCTTCGGTTTCCATTGACTTAACTTCCATTGATTGACTGACTTACGGGGCTTGACTCGCGTACATGTCGGTTCTTAAATGGAATCGAATTTCGAACTTAAAATCTTTTGGTCTTGAAGTCGAACCTTACCACCAGATCACCACGGCTTATGCTTCTGTTAGAGGCTATTAAAATCGGTGATATCATAAGAAATCAATCGCATTTCTCCTTAAACAAGTATCCTTTACTAGTGGACGTCACTGGATTTAAACGACCAAAGATGATTAGAGAGCTGCAAATCTCCCAATTATATTCTGGTGTTGTCTTTAAATAAATCCGTTTCGCTACAATGTCCGATATATCTTTTCTTCCTATACAATTATCAAGTAACACATCTTTCATGTTTAATGAAAATCTCCAAAGAACTTCAGATTTTCAAAACAAATATCTGATTTCAAACAAGTATCAGATAGATTTATAGGGGAGAAAGGTAAGCTGTATTGTTAACTCAAGCAAATCGAGTAGGATTTCACTTTCTGGCCTGTCGCACCGTTTCGCTGAATGTCGCCACGCTTGAGTGGGGAAACTCTGTTGCCATGGAAACTGAACCACTCAAAGATGCTTGATTTTAAACACAGCGGAAGGTGCTCAAAGAGAAGGAACAAAACAGATCATGACCCACAGATTCCCCTTTAAAAGAGATTTCTTAGATTGTTGGTTGCGACCCTAAGTTGGGTCATGTAGAACGATTTTGGGGTTATGGGACTTTTACACGTTGCTTTTTTTTTTCTTTTAAATTCTTCAATATTTGGATGTCAAAATAATTTAAAAATTTTTTTAAAGCATTTCATTAAAAATTGTTGATTATCTTTTAACTATAATTTCTTTTATTTATCAATGCCTCATTTTCTAACATTTTTGTGCTCGCAATAAAATTTAACAAATGTAATTAATTTCAAAAAAGATATTTTCTGAATATAAAAGATGTTCAAAGATCATATTAGAATAAAAAACAAGAAGTTCTATACAATTATTCGTGGTATGTTTAATAAATCTATTCCATTTATAAAACAAATAGATACAAATTATAAAATCAGTATTTTATTTTTAAATGCATCATGTTAGATCATTTATAGAACGCTTTCATTTTTGTTTGTTTAAAAATTACCTTATTCTATAATGGCAACTAGAATTATAATAAATATTAGATAGATCAATCTGAATTTGTACAGATTACTTTTATTAAATTGTTTTATTTTAATAATTAAAAATATTAGCTTCATAAATTTGAAAAATGCATTTTAACAACAGTATGATAAATTTTAAATTTATAATTCATTAATACATGTATTAACATGTGTATTTTTAAATTATTAAATGGAAATGTTTTGTTATGTCTTTTTTTAATTGATTAAAATTTCTTTACTTCAAGGACATATTGAATAATACTCAAAAAATTGTTGGCGATTAGATGGAAAGTTAACTGTGTTGGTAAAACTTTAAATTATAAAGCACTTTGAAATAAGATTGCTTGTATGAAGCATATAATTATGTTAGTATTAAATGTTTATTTATCTATTATATATAAAAAAATTATATTAATATTACGTCTTATTCGCTTCGTGATTTGTAGATAGCGAGTCACCTGACCCATGAGATTTGAGGTTTGTTTTGCCAGTATTGTTTGAAATATTTAACGAAAATTATTATTACGTAGTTGTAAGTATTTATATTGCACTTGACGGTGAAATGGTGATAAAAAAAGGAAAAGTAAAGCTTTAATCAGCACTAAATTAACAGCAAGTGAATTTAAGTAAATATTATTTTTTTATTCCATTTTTAGACACACAGCTTATGACAACATTAATAAATGACTTTCCGGTTTGTTTACCTTTTTCGAATAACGAATATTTTTCTTCTCTTGGCTAGCAATCGTCTGAATATCAAAGCAATACACGTGTTAATCCTGCATTGTTTTTTAAATAGCGCGACCAACGATATCAAATGAAGCAAAAATGCAAAGAAACACTAAACGACAATCTGACAATTTTAAAAAGAAAAATTGATCGTGAAGTTGCTAAGTTGGCGACAAAATGTGAAAAACTGATTCACTATTTAAATATTGGAGATCTAAGCAAAGAAAGTTCTCAATATGGGGATTTGAGTTTTCAATCGAAACCACACCGATTGAAAAATTACATGTTCTCATCACAGAATGAGTAAGCTTCCAGCATTGAACAAATGGCCAATAGAATTTAAAAGCTTGAGAAATATCGCGTCCAATATCTCATAACATCGGCGTTGACGAGGGAAGCGACAAGGGGACGAAGCCTTCTAGCAATGTTATAAAAAAATTCGTCGTTTTCGACAGTTACATGATTGCCATGGCAACTACATTAACAAATGTCACGCGCCTTAACTCTTTACAGCTGTTCTCTCTTTACAGCTAAACTTTTACAGCTGTTCTCTAACCCATCCACTTTTTATTTTTTATCTGGTGTACTCAACAATAAAACAAATTTTATGATGAAAACTAAATACTTTTTTTTAGAAACAAAATATTTTTTCAAATTATTGTAAAAACTGTTATCAAACTGTTTCATATCATCGTCCCATTTTACATGACATTTTTATAGAATAATTTAGTAATTATGCATAAATTATCATTTATACATGAATTTATATTCTATTTTAAGCTTATGATGCCATTCAATGAAGTAATAATAATTTAATTTGCCAACAGCAGCAAATTAAATTAACCCTTACGATTTTTTTTCATTAAATTTTGGCATCACACGAGATTATTAGCTTCATTTATGCATTCCATCTGCGAAACCGAAAGTTAAAAAAAGACATTTGGGTTATCTTACAAAATACTTGAATACAAAATCAAGTATTTTGTCGCAAATATATTTAATATAGTGTAACACTAATAAGGAATCTGTACATTACATTTTATGCTGCGTTTTTAATCATTTCTTATCAACATTTAGTACTGGAGAACAACGAATATAACTTATTTTATCGCAACCAATCTAACTGCGAATCTATCTCTGCATTTTAAAATGTTTTTTTAGAAAACAAGCATCTAAATATAGCGTTGTTCATCGAGTTATTTTAAAAAGTAAATGGTTTCATCTTGACCTGCGATGTCGACTCTCGTTTCACCTGCGGAGAGTTTGACCTAAATTTATTCCTTTTCTAGAGAAAAAAAAAAGAGTTAAACAAAGAAAATGCATCCAAAGATGGTTGCACACTTCTAATGGATTTGGAACAATCCAAATTTTGAGACTGATTAGTTTTTCAAGTTTTTGCATTGCAAAAGGTGATAATAACAATAATATTTATAATATGTTCGTTCAGATGGAGTTAATTTCGAAGTTCTGGTCTGAAACATAGCAGCGTGATAATTTTCTATGCTTAATTCGTTTCTTTTGATTCTATTGCAGCTGCTGATTCATTTTTTGAGCAGTGTTTTTCAGATCACATGTTTACAAAAATATTAATTAAATAAAAATTTTGTCATGATAATAAATGTGAAAATGAAAATCCATCTGTTAATGTCCAATTTAATCATATTTTTTTAATGTTCGTATTGATAAATGTATACGAATGGAAGATTTAATGAAACTTTAAAATAGATCTGAACTTAATTATATTAATAAAAATAATCATTGTTACAAATCATGCTTAAAATCCATTTCAAAATATTCTTGTAGTTAAAGAAAAAATTTAATCGATGCAAATAAAACTGATAAAATTGAAAAACAAAATTTTTTAAATTTTAAATGTAATTCAAAATAGATTTTGTGCGATAATGTATTTCAAAGTTACTAAGGACAAACCTTTTAAAGATTTTGATTAATTTTTCTTTAATTTAAACTTTATTTAAAACTATGAAAACTCTTTTTCAAAGTAAACCTACTATTCAAGATTAATTAATTTTGTAGTTCTAAATCCAGAGAAACTTTGCATTCTCTACATAATGATTTTAGGATTAAGAAATTAAGAAAAAAATTATCAGCTTAAAAGAATTGTCGTGTTAGATGTTGTTGTAATTACTACTGTTTTCAATTTAATTTCATGGTACAGAGAAGAAAATTAATTAATATATGCATAAAAAACTTCTTACTTCTGATTTCATTCTAACTAGATATATATTTTCAATTTTGGTATTTAAATTGAATGTCAAATTAATCCGTCTGGCAGGTAGCGTTTCAAAGCCACTGCATTCATATAAACATGAACAGACAGTCACAATTCCAGAAACAAATTTGATTGAATAAAGTTTTTCAAAAGTGTCGATAGTAATTAAAATGTTAAAAGTCACCCACTACTGTTTAAATTAAGCATTATTTCATTGGAATTCTTATATTTAAAAAAATTGAGCGACAGTAATAAAAATGTATTCAATTCCTCGTAACTTAAAAGTTATATGCTATAAAACTGACCATTTCAGTTTTTAATGGATATTTATAAAGTCAAGGATGCATTTAAAGCAAGTTACTGGATTACTGACCTTGGCAGACAATGATTTAAATCCATAATATTTCAAAAATTAAAATCTAAAAATGGACACATTTTTCAATTCGTTTTATATTTGCAGTATACATCATATACAAAATCGTACTCTTTTTTTTATCGTTCCATACTTACGAAAAAACTATGCAAAATAAATTTGAACGTTTATTACTTTATAACATAACAATGCATGGCTATTTAAAAGAACGCAAAAAGAGAAAAGTTCCTATTTTTTTAAAACGTTAAAAGAAATTTATAATTTTATAATCGAAAAAGAAATCACTTGTTTGAAATGATAATATTAATTTAAAATTATTTATTTCTCTAATTTTTAATCTGACTACAATTTACGTCCAAAACTAATAAATAAATAAATCTGTACGCCATCTTGAGATTCCTGCAAATAACGGTATTTTTTTTAAATAATTTTATTTGATTCCTAAAATTTGTTTTCATCTTTAATCGCGATATTAAAAGAATTTTCTTTTTTCTTTTCGAACTGTGTAATTTTTCAGTTTGAAACAGTAATGAAGAAATTATTTTCTTAATAATAGTTTTAAAAAATCATATATGCTTATTAAAATGACGAATTTTATTTGATTATGCAAATACGTTCATATTTATAGCAATTTCTAAATGATTCAAAAAATAAATCCCTGAAAATTAATTAGCTCAACAATTTTTTATAGATCATTCAATAATTCAGTAAAGTTATTTAAAAATCTTTTAAAGGATTTTGAATTTTTTAATTCCCAAACTATTTGCCAGTTTATCAAGAAAATAATCGAAATTCAAACATGTATCTGTTTACAAGCATATTAAAAATACAAAACAAAAATTTCCCCTTTAAAAAATCTTCGGAAAAAATTTTGCCTGATTCCAAATCTTCAAAATCTAATCAAATTGAAAATTTGAAAATTAAACTTGAAAGCACTATTCAAATTGATGCTTAATTCATTATTACGATCAAAAAATTATAACTTAATCCGGAATTGGAATCCTCCAAGACGCCGTGCAGGTCACTTTCTTTCAGAAATGGTAAGGTACTTATATTTTCTTTCCAATTATCTTTATAGGATTTTATTATTATAGTAATCGTTATATTACCACAAAAACTGCATAATTGAGACTCCAATGAAAAACATAATTGGAGCTTCTTCGATTGAAAGCTAAATATTATTTTTAAATATTAATTAAAATAAAAATACAAAGTTAATTTTCATATGAGCATCGATTTTTTCCCCATTTATTATGCAAAATCTTTTTTAAATTAATTTTATTTCCAAAAGAACATTATCGCTTGGAATTAACCAAATGCAAACGATATTAAAATAAGAAACATGAAAAATAATAAACGGACCAGAAAATATTTAAAAATTCAAACAGTAGCAGTAATTCAATATGAAAAGAATTGCACGAATCTTACTCCAATGTTTTTTTTCCTTGAGGTAATAGTTAAAACTTTAAAAAGCAGTCTTTATTTATTTTTGAAATAATCTTAATAAATTATATATAGCTCGCATTATATGTATAGATATAATATTGGCCTGGTATGAAATAAGGGCAATATTTAAATTTTTCATATTTATTTTTAAAAAATATTTAAATAATGAATATACGACACTTACCTCGATAAAAGGAATCTGTACCGTAAGGTCTCCATTCTCAAATAATATGTAAACACCAACAATAATAAATTATAAAATTTTATTTTTTAATGGTTTAATTTTTTTAAAGGGAAAAAAATCGGCTTCTTATCCACCGACAAACAAGGCCATTCAAGCACAATCACAGTCGAGATCTTTTGACGAACGAATAAATAAATAGAGGCGGTCAGTTGCAAATGCGCTCGGACAGGCGCGTGTTTAGATCTGTTATGGACACAGATTAGGAAACGTGCTTTACGGTTTCTCCACGCTGACCGTCATAACGGTACTTACTTGCTGGAAACGGGTTTACTACAGAAAGCCAAACTCCTGCGCCAAAAATCATCGCCAAGTAATTAGTTGAAATGCATTTGTTTCGATATAACGAGATCTTTTTTTTTCCTTGAAACTATTCTAGAATAAAACATGATAGAACTATTAAGTTTGACAGTTAATTCATATTCTTTACCAGAATTCTTTTTTAAAAAGTTATATTATTTCTTGTAAATAGCTGTTATAAGCATTTTATACTACCAGTTATTTATAGGTATTTTATTATAAACAGTTCATAATTACAAAACTGTTCATAGTTTCATAGAAATACGCCATCTTTATTAAAAATAAATAGATTTTTTTTCCTTTCGAATTTTTAATGTGGAATTCACAATAATATGAAATTACCCCCTTTAAATATAGTGTGATATGTTAAATCATTTTATTACGATTGAAAATTGTTAAATGAATCATTTTGTGAAAAAAGCTTTTTAAAATTTTAGTTGTTTTTTGCAATCTTTACAAGCAAATTTTTAAATCTTAATTTTATTTGGAATAAAATAAATTCTCTTAATTTTGATTGTTATGATATTTGACTTTCGACTCTAATTAAATCACAGAAAATTAAATTTATACTTTAAAAAGTATTTTTATTAATTTATTTATATTTTTTTCTTACAGTGATTATCGAATGTCTACTCTTTAAAAGAGTTTTTATTTATCGAAATTAATAGAATTATTTTACGATCACACCAATCAATGAGAGCGTCGTACTGAAAAGATTGCACTGCGTTTATTTAAAATTCCAAAATGAAGTTCTACCAAGAGTGATGTACTGAGGAGATTTCACTGCAGTTATTTAAAATCCAAAAATGATGTACTAACGAGAAAAATGTACAGAAATATGTTTAACAGCAATTATTTAAATTCTAAAATGATTTATTAACCAGAAAGCCGAAATGCAGGTGTTTCACTGTAATTATTTAAAATTCCAAAATGATATATTAATGAGAATGGTATACTGAAGACAGTTCTCTGCAATTTTTTAAAATTCTAAAATGATATACTAACGAGAATAATGTACTCTAAAGATTTCACTGCAATTATTTAAAATTCTAAAATGATATACTAACGAGAATAATGTACTCTAAAGATTTCACTGCAATTTTTTAAAATTCTAAAATGATATACTAACGAGAATAATGTACTCTAAAGATTTCACTGCAATTATTTAAAAATCTAAGATGATATTCTAACGAGAATAATGTACTCTAAAGATTTCACTGCAATTTTTTAAACATTCCAAAAAGATATACTAACAAGAACAATGTACTGCACAGAGTTCTCACTGAAATTATTTAAATCTTCCAAACTGATTTTCTAACGAGATTGAAAATGTAAAATATGCTCAAAATATTTCATTGTAATTAGTAGAAATTTAAAAACTTAATGGAATGGTGGGACAAAGTGTAACCAAAATTATTGTAAAATAATGTGCATGAAACGTGCATAAAAGAAATCCGAGACGCAAACATTAAATTTGCTACCATATTAAATCATTCTGAAAACTGAACCAGTTGAACTAAAACGAGCGATCTGAAGCCAAATGCAGCAAACTCGAAGACCGAGGAACCGTTCAGCAAAGTGTTTTAAAAGTAGAGCGAGTTCCAACCCTGCAGCGGTGTGTTTTCCTTTCCACGCTCGCCATAGCAGACGATAATACATAAAACAGCAATCTCTTAGACCAATTGCACCCGTTCCTCCTCCCCTGAAATCTCTTTAACTCATTTTTCCATTTTCTGTCAGACGAGAGCTAAACGCGCTTTCAAAATCGACCGACCGGTTCCCACTCGTTACTCACCTCACGCTAAGCCTTAACAACCTTGGCAAACACAGCTGAGACACTTTCGTTTCTTTCTTTTTTTATTTTAATAATAACAGTTTACTTTCTCATTAGCTGGCATCATTACTTGCTATGTTCAGTTTATGTTGTGTTCTATATTTTTGTGCAAAGCAAACTAAAGCAGCTGCCTTAAGTCGCTAAATTGAGAGGAGTTTTACACTAGCATTACACTATCGAACAATGTGTTAACACAAGAATTAAATGAAAACACAGTTTTTCTTCTTTATATTGGTATATTTTTATTGAATCGAAAAAGTACACAGGATAGGGTTATGTGTGGAATAACACATAGGGAAAATGGCTTCTACAGCTTTGCTGGGCGCATACGCACTCTTTTGTCGAAATTTTCCATTGCCATTTTTGCATAAATGTGGCCGAATTTCGTTCATGCAGAGTTGAATTTCCTCCTTCAATGCGCGCGTCTTGTTGGCACAGACATTTGACTTCAAATAACTTCATAAAAAGAAATCCGATGATGTTAAATTATGTCTAAGGGACCAATTCCCAAATTTTCGAACTGTGGCTGCCAGACTTTCATTAATTTCGAAATATCGTTCAACAATTAAAATACGTTGTTCTATCGTGTAACGGTCTATTTTTTACTAACACTGAACAATCAGCTATCAAATGTTTTTAAATAGGTTTTGCAATACTTTACTGCACGAATAGTGGGAAATTCAAATCTTGCGTTACTTTTGGGACAGTTTAACAAGTGTTTGTTAAATTTGGAAGTACATAAAGGGAAGTTACTTTCCTTTTATACTGTTGAGAACATAATGGAAATCAATTAAATTTTAATCATAAGGTGTGATGAAAAAAATTAGGATTGGTATTAATGAATTAGGATAATTTACCTAACATAACTGCCCTCGCCCATTCGAGGAACACCTTAATAATGGGTATGAGAAGTTTCCGGCATGGGGGTTGGCTCTAACCGTTTTAGTAGATACAGAGTGGTGTGGAGGAGGGCGAGAATTGCTACCCTCTATCGATGATGGAACTTGCCTCCAAAGGCCGATGATGGCTTTTAGGACCATAGTTTCCACCAATGCTGACCCGGTGATGAGGTCATTCAGATTTATCCGGATACTTTCAAATGTGGCGGAAGAGTCCATTTGTGGTTACTTAATATTTGCATTAGTAAATTTACTTTCACGCGTTGTTGATTGTGAGAAATCGTTTGGCATGAATTAACTACATTGTTCTGGGTCTTCTTTTATTCTTTTGCTAACTTCTATCATAATTTCCAATTTCCGTCATTATTGAACTTTCTATGTTATCCATTTCGCAAAGATTTCTTTTTTTAAAACTATTTTTGTGAAATTCATTAACTGTTTTCAGCTGTATATATTTTTGAATTCGATATTTCTCATTTAACCACAGCATGGCACTGATCTAACGAACTGGGAAAACCTTGAGAGGTTTAGACGTACATTTTGGAGGCAAAACCTAGGTGTGTATTTGCAATTTTTAAAGGCAAATAGCGAAACATTTTATCTCTATAAAAGACTAGAGAGCATCAACTCCCTGTTCGTTTTTGTTAGCCTTAATGTTGTCAGATACTGTGCATGATGCTCGTTAATTCCAACTAACCAGCTTCTAAACTCCACTGACCACTCATTCAACATTGGCAGATAAATCTTTCCATGATGACGACATACACATGATATACAGTCATTTCCGAGAAAAAAATAGATTATCGCCAAATTTTAGCGAAATGGCCGAATGTGGCTCGAACAGCAGCAAAAGCATAACTGTAGCAAAGGCGCCACCGAAAATTTGCCAACCTCGCAAGGCGCCAAATGACTGTATATCAAAGCTTAGTGATCGGTCTATTTCCGATTCAAAACTCAAAGCCCCACAATTCTTTGCTCATATCTTCAATATCTAAATATTGATTCAATTTACACGTTTTGGCGCCAACGTAGTAGCTTCACGATCAGCTTTTCTTTTCAAATTGAAAGATTCTCACTTTATCTTTCTTCGCATTTTTTCTTCATCTGATATTGCTGAGGTCTCATTACTATTAAAAAAAAACAATTCAGGGTTAACACTTGTATTGCTTAGGTATTCAGACGAATGCTAACACAGAGACGCAAAAATTTCCGTTACTCGGAAAGGGTAAACAAACCGGACAATTATTCATTGGTACAGCCATAAATAGTGTGTCTAAAAGTAGAATTAACAAATAATATTGCTTTAAACTCATTTGTTTGTTTAGTATTAATTAAAGTTTACTTTTCCTTTTTTGTCAAACCCCCGGGGGGCACCTCGAAACGAGGATGATATGCTTCCGGCATGGTGGTTGGATATCGCCACCCTGGAGGGTGCACAAATAGGTGGGGTATCTGACTCCTCTCATCGATGACGGGACGTACTTCCTTCGGGGAGGTTTGTACCATGGCCGGTGATGGCCCTTAGGACTCAACCACAGTTCCCGCATGTGTTGTGTTGCGGCGGTCCGGTCATTCAGTTTTTTGGTTTAAATCCGTGTGCCTTCGTAGCGGGTCGGAGAGTCATATGGCTGACTTTCATTTTTTTTTTCACCATTTCGCCATCAAGTTCAAAATAAATACTTACAACGACGTAATAATAATTTTCGTAAAATATTTCAAACAGTACCGGCAAAACAAACCTCAAATGACATGGATCAGGTGACTCTATTTACCAATCACAAAGCAAATGAAATGCAATGTTTACATAAATTTTTTTATAATAGAGCGAAATATTGTTGCAATAAATTTTTCAATGTTACTAATGACTATTGGAGGATGAGGAAATATTGTTGCATCTCATCAATTATATATTCCGCTATGTTATGTTAATGTTAGAATCTATTATACATCAGCGTCTGGTAAATCATAGAATCAAAAGATCCTAACCTAATTCCTCAGAGAATCTTTAGAACGATTTGAGAGACGAGAATATATTTTTAATTAATAACGGCCGCCTTTGGAAACCACCAATTTAGGCACCATTTTAATAGTTTAAATTTAATAATATCAACCTTCTAACGAACTAGCCCTACTCACACCAAAAGGAAATGCTGTTTTAAATGTAAGTTGCTCCCAAGGCAGAATTTTTTTCCCCGCCCCTGAACATCATCAATGGCTTCGTAAGTCTAAATGGCGCCAGGATCTTGAATCATTTTCCCACTCTTTCATCATAGTTTTCGGCACAAACAAGTAATATGCCTAATACCTCCAAGGCACTTTCTGTCATTTAAGATGAAGAATCGATACCTTCCCCCCCCCCTCCCAGATCACTACACCACTGGGATTTCTTAAAAGTATCATAAAATAATTATATTTTTGAAAAAATATATACATTGAAAAAAGCCTATTAAATTAAAATTAAATCAGTGAAATGAAAAAAGTGGTTTAAAAATTAAAAGAAAAATAGTTTTTATTTTTGGCTAAAAAATGACTTATAAGCAAAAACCGTGAAGCTTAGAAGTCTATAAAATGGTTTATCCAAATTCTTCCAGAAAATTTAAGAAATATAGCAATTCTTCTTAATACACCATATTTGAATAAAGAAACTAGCTGTATTTTTATTCAATCTTTAAATACTGGAATTTGACTGGTAAATGAATTTTTTTTTTACATTGTTACAGCATTGTAAAATTTTTTTGAAAGAACAGATTGCTTATACTGTTGTTCAGAATCTATGCAACATATTGAGAAATTATTATGCCAAATTTGAACAAACAAATATCTAGTGGACTTAATTCATGAGATAATTCAAACGGAAACTTTACCAAAATCAAGAGTTTGACAAAAGAACATTAAAACATAAATTATGAAAATATAAAAGTCAATATACTTCCCAAAAACTCAAAGCAGAAACAAAATTAAAACGTTTTTCAACATTCCATATTTTTGCAAAAAAAAAAAAAAAAAAAAAAAAAAAACTATTTAATGACCTTACTCTAAGAGACTAATAATTTATTTTAGAATAACACGGTGGTTTGACATATCGTGTCATTTTCGATTCGAAATAATGTGTCATTAACGACTGAATGAAAAGAAAGAAACAAATGCGTTAACAAACAAAAACAAAAAATGCAGCACAAAAAAGAATGATTGTGAACATAAACATGCAATTAGTGAATGCGCAATTCAAAATACACATATGCAAAACGAAATATTTCTTGTTAATAGTGTTAACAGCGTTCATTCAAAAATATTGCAAGGCAGGCTCAAATCCAATGAATAAATATTTAAATTTGGAGAAATCTGCAAAAATACTAAAACACAATTAATTTTAATACATGAATTATTGTCAAGTTCCATGCAACATGCATCACATAAATCAATGACAAATATATCATAGAGGTAGGTTTGAAAACAACAATGGTCTAATTTCCAGCTTTTAGATTTTTCAGTTAATCCTCTAATTCTAAACATCCTCAGTTTTGTAACCGGAAATATGTGTAAATAAAAGAAAATAACACGTTTCTTTTAAATTCAATTTATATTACAGACAACGATAAATCAAGATTATGGGAATAAGGGAAAAAAATTCCTGAAATAATCTTCTCACGTTTTTTAGGAAAGATCGCTTTCAAAAACAACATTTTAAAAGGAGTGGAACCAAAAGAAAAATTTTCAGTCAAATAGAAGGAGAAAAGTTAGGTATTTTATATAATTTCACGGTTGTGTAAACCTGAAGCAAGGTCAGAGAGTTCTGATTCCTTCGAATTGGGGGAGAAAATCAAAACCATTTGGGAAATGCTTTTTATCGTTCCCATGTGAATGGGACGAATGAGTAAAATTTAAAAAAAAAATTACTGAATGAAGAGTAAATCTGTCTTTACTCGTTCGTAGTTTAGAAAATTCATTGTTCTTTTTCGTAAAGCGAACAGTTAAATTTTAAACATAAGCTATATTTTAGATCTGACTAGCTGATATAATAAATAAATAGCTTATATGATTGCTTGTCAAAAATTTTTAATATAAAAACTACTTGCACATAAATTATTATAATACATAAAAAATTTTTATCGTCTAGAACTTTTTTTACTTAAAGTGAGAAAACAGATGAATCAGACGATTTTTAAAAAACGCCGATAGTCAATTTTTTTTCATATCAACAAATAAATAGTTGCTCTGTATATGAATTGCTAATCGTTTGCTTTTAAACTATTAGATTACTTTTTCTTTTAGTGTTCTTACAGAATTATGTTTAAAGTTTTAGTCACATTTCTTCATTTCTATTCTTGTTTTACAACAACAACAACAACAAAAAATATTGTGGCAAATAATGCTCAAATTTTTTTTAAACAAATTAAAACCATTTATCATCTAGAACTTTTTTAAACTTAAAGTGAGAATATTAATTGAATCAGAAGATTTTTAAAAACCACCGATAGTTAATTTTTTTTCTTATTAATAAACTAAATAAATAGTTGTTCAGTATATGAATTGTTAATCTTTTGCTTTTAAACTTTTTCTTCAGTGTTCTTCCAAAATTCTGTTTAATGTTCTAGCAGCAGTTCTTTGTTTGTATTCTTGTTCTTCAATAACAAAAAATACTGTTACAAATATTGCACACATTTTTTTAAACAAATTAAAAAGTATTAAAAAAATAAAACATGAATGTCAAAAAAGAAAAAAATTGAGCAGTTCAAAATTTCACCGCTGTTAAAAAAATGAGTATTTATAAATTTCCCTATTTCAAAATACTCTGTAACTGTACATTTATTTATTAAATTTTGAACAATTAATAAAAATTGAAGGAGAAATGCATGTACTAAGTGAAATTGGTATAATTTAGAAAGTAAAAATTATAATAATTTCATTTTTAGGAACATGTACAAAGTCACAATGATTTTTATTTGCATTAAGATCACAGGTGTAATTATTCATTTCATTTATGTAAAATAGTTGAACTTATTTATTTTTGAAACAAGCTGAATTACGAATCAAAGTTTTGTTTTCAAATTTTTATTCCCTATTTAAATCATAAAATTCGAATTCTTTTTCATCGTTTCAACTCATTTTTAAACACATTTATTTAACGTGTTTTACTTCATGTATGCAAAGATTGGATAAAATAAACATTGAAAGAATATGAAGGACACATTTCATTTGTTCCATTTATTCTAGTATTTCTAAATTGTTTTCATAGATTCACAGGTAGAAGTAATTTAAAAATATTTTCTACGGATTCAATGAAGTCTAAAATGTCGGAAGTAAGAAGAAGCTCTTAAATGATATTTATTCTAAGAAGGAAAAGTAAAATTATAAAAATCATTCAATATGCATCCATTTATTTCTCAGTCTTTCCTCATTTCCTGATCAAAATTCTGAAATTAATGTTGGTTCAATAATATATCAAATTTAAGTACAAAATTTTGCTATATAATATAATTTATTCCTAAACATAACTAATCAGGAAAAATAACTAACTACTAATGATGAAAGCAACAAAAGTAGCATACGAATCTAAAATATTCTACTTTTAATAGAACTAAGAGTTAAAAACACGCTATTGACAGATTTACAAAAATCGGAAAAATTTCGCAAATGTTCCTGTAAAAAAGTCATTTAATATTACAAATTATCCGCCTTCAATTTCGCGATTTCTAATATTCGGTGTAATATTAATGATCAAAATCCACGCAAAACTCAGGTAAGGTTTCTGCTCTAATTCAAGCCTAATGGGCTCTTGATCAACGCCCCGCAACCAGCGAAGCATACCGAACATTCACTCATTTCATTTTCCACCTTTAATTGATCGCCACTTAAGGAATGCGTTATTGTATCTTGCAAAGATTAAAAGTGGAACCGTTATTCACTTTCTTTGCTAGCAATACGAAAGAAAGACCGGCGTAAAAAGGTGTGCGAAATTAAATTCTTGCCCTCTTTTGAGGGCTTTTCACTTTTTGTATACCTTTCATTCAGAAGTGTGAATGAATGTGTAATTACCGGATGTATGTTTGCCGAATGCTGTACCTACTTTGGCGTTCATTAACGAAAAAGTGATTGTTATTTTACTTGTTAATGAAGAGAATGTACAGCCGGAAGTTTTAAAAATCTATTTAAGAAACATATCTTCGCCGGTAATGTAACAAGTAATGTATTCAAATTTACTTCGCTTAAATCCACTGGTCAGTACCCTTTTATGTCACCATAAATGACAAATCGCCAATCGCCAACTTTTAAAATCGCCAATCTTGCTTTCTGGCAATGTCAACTTGTCATCCATTGGCGATATAAAAGGTTTCCAATTAATGGATTTCACCTGATAGGAATTTTAAATATGATCGGCGACTTTTTATATCACCAATGCCATCTTGCTTTCAGCCTTTGGCGATTTGCAGTTTATTTGCGAAATGAAAGGGGAACTGATTAGTGAATTCCGCCTAATGGAATTTTCGATGTACGATAGCGTGTAGTTTGTTCTACAGCATCGATGTTCGTCGCGTATTTCTTTTGTAAATGCAAGAATACAAAAAATTATAGAAACTCCAAGAGTGGTGATAACGCTTCCATTAATTCCATCAAATATCTACAGAACTTATGCATCAGGTTAATTGCAACCTTACTGATTCCTACCTTAGAGTGATTATAAGCGGCAAAATTAAAGATGATTTTCATAACAATCATTTATTACTAAATAATTTCATGCGGTTCATACTTAATATTATGTGTGTTGCCAGCTTTTCTGCGCTTTTCTTCATTTATAAAACCATGTCTTATAATTTAATATTTAAAATAGGCTGAGATGATTTTCAAAAAACAATAAATAACTTTTGACAACTTATTTATTTGACCATTTTCAATATTATTTACTTTGACAAAGCAATCAAAATGGAGGTATGTATTGTGGAGATTCGTTAAAATCTCGAGTTCGAATTTTTTGACGATTATATTATTTTCTCTATACTTCGAATACGAGAAAATATTAAAAAAAAAGATAAGTGTTTGCAGGAAACAAGGAACATATGAAGGAAATATCGCTAAAAAGTGTAAACAATGGAAGATAATCGCTGATCTAATTCATGAATGGAGTCAGAGTGTCGTACTCAACGTTTTGAGAAACACCAAAGGAACTACTTGAGAAAAAAAAGCGGTTATAAATCAATGCGAAAGCACGCAAAAGCAGTGGGTTATTCTGAAGTGACATCTTCAATTTAGAAAGGATATTCCTGTATTTCCTTTTAATTTTTGTTTTCCTTAATTTGATTATAGTTCTCCCCATTAACAATAAAGAAAAACATCTTATTGGTTTTCTGATCGATGCCTTTAACTATGGACGAATTATACATTTAAGCCCGCATGTATAAATATTCATTGGTATTACATAATAGATAGATAATTGAAAATTTTAATTAATTTCTTTTGCAAGATTTTTCAGTTATGGATTGTAATTGTTATTAAGCCGAATGAATTTCTTTTCTTCCAAATTTTGATTAAATTCTACATTTCTGATCTGAAGAAAATACATTTCAGTCGTTCAGTTCTTCCCGTTTTTATTTTCTTCCTATACGAAATTTAGAAAAGCATTATGTTCGTCAAAAAATTCGAACTCGTGACTGTTTCGAAGATCTACATTTCAGACTTTCAGACCTATCAACACTTGCGAAAATGCACCAATCTTTTCGTTACCTTTTGGCGATAATATCTGGTTTGGAGAAAATGGTCGACGGAATAATCCCAAAATACCATTTTTTCTTTATATCTGCCTGTGTGTCTGTCTGAGAACACGATAAGTCAAAAACGCTTTGAGCTAGACAGATAAAATTTGAAATCTGGAGCAAAAGTCAAATTTGTAGATTTTTGCCAAACTTTCAACGAAATCCATTTGTAGAAAGTATGTCTGTCTGGCTGTCCTATTGCAAGTGAGCTCGATACCTCCTAAACGCATCGAACTAGGTACATAAAATTTGATATACAGATTTAGCATCTGAAATATAGACCTTTATCAAATTTTGAACCAAATCCGACAAAAGGTTAACGTCTGTTCGTCAATACTTTCGCATGCATGTAAACACAATAACTCCAAATTGCAAGGTTTTAAATCATTGAAATTCAATATATTGTTTTGTGACTACTATTGTAATTTTGTATCAAATTTTGGTTTCATTCGGTCAATAAAAAGGCGTTCAAAATACATATTCGCACAATAAATTCAATAAAAATGTTAGATTTACGCCAAATATCTAAATTTCGTACTACTGATCACTAACGCCATGCAAATCAACATTTGCAACCTTACTATCCAAGAACTATACTTTAAGTCAAATATTTTATGCCGGGGGGAAGATATAAAATCTTAACTGGGAAATACGCGAGAAAGTTTCAAGAAGACCATTCTTACTAGATAAGTTATCATGATCACTTATACACATATAGGCACAGAAAAGTGCAGACATTATTCCATTTTTTTTCTTCTTTTATCATGAGACGTTTAAAATGAGGTGGTTTATCGGCATCTTGAGGTTTCGAATCGTTCTGAGATACCATTACAACACATAGGAAAAAAACAAAAATATCAACAAATACTTATTTGAATCCTCGAAGTTTTCTAATGACTAACAGGCATACTTAAGTAGCAATAAAATTCTACCTATTAAATTAATAAATTGCGAAAGCACGATGAGAAATATTAAAAACATCTTTCATTAACGAAATGAAAAATAAAATCGATCTTTTTTTCCATTTTTAAATCTACAATAAATAAATAAACATGATTTATACGCTGAGACACTCTAACCATAAGAACATCTAACAACATCACGCCGACACTATCAGTTCATGAAACATGACAGAAAAAAACGGATCGACCGCCTGCCACACAGGTAAGTTGACAACCCTTTCGCGCATCCTTTCTTCATTCGGAATGCATACGAATCGTCTGACATTTCCTGGTGGGAAGGCTGAAGCGAAAGTAACTTCTTTTTTCTGAATTAAGAAAGTTAACCTGATTAAGAAACAGAGGTTAAAGATTTGCTTTTTTCCGTCTTCGCTATGAGGAAACGAATGGGAAACGATAGTCAGATGATAAATCTTTTGTAAAAAATGAAAGAATCTTTCGCCATTTGGTAACGCCATGAAGCAATGCGGCCTTTGTGTTTCTTTTTTGGCCTATCTGTTAAGAAGTCATTTCTGACTTCTAAATGATCTAGCTTTTTATCTTTCTGTCTTTCTAAAGCAGTTTGTTTTCAACACTAAGATAGCTTTATGCTATAAAGATTCGAGGATTCGATAAATTCGTAAACGGAAGAATAGGTCGCAATCATACTTGTATTCCAGACCTGCTTAATTTTTTTGATTATAATTCTGAAATTCTCAATTAACCATTATTCTTGGAGAATAATGTTGGAACAGAATGAATTAAGAAAGCTTCATAATTTTGAGAAGAAACGTATTTCAGCAATGTATAATTCGATACTTGTATTTCTGTGAGATACTTTTCGTGATATTTTAGATATGACGTGAGATAATTTTCACATTAAAAGGACTACACAATTTAGAGATACGCCAGTTACAAATGCTTGTGTACTTTTCATAATTCTTTTAAACTTTCTTTCTTGCACATAATTCATATCTTCTTTATAATTAAACATTTCTTAAAATTACAAAGAACCCAAATCGTAAAAAAAAAATTATCTTGTAGTACATAATTAAATTCTTCTTTATAATTAAACATTTCTTAAAATAACAAAAAAAAAACGAAATGGTAAAGTCAGCCATCTGACTCTCTAACCCGCCACGATGGCACACGGATATAAACCATAAAATTGAATCACCGAACCGCCGCAACAGCAACACTGGCGGGAACTGTGGTTGAGTCCTAAGGGCCATCACCGGCCACGATAGAACCCTCCCCGAAGGAAGTACGTCCCTTCATCAATGGGAGGGGTCAGATCCCCTATCTATTTGTGTACCCTCCAGGGTGGCGAGATCCAACTACCATACCCTAAATGGTAAAAAGAAAACTTCAGCAGTAACATTAACTGTTCGTTAAAATATCCGTTCAAAATAAAGTCTGTCTGACCGGCTATTCGAATGTAAGCTCACTTGATAATCACAAAATTAAAAGAGCTAGATAGATAAAATTCGGTACATAGATTTCGCATCTATAGTATAGATACCTATCATATTTTGAGTTAAATTCAACAGGGGGTTGAGCGTCTGTTCGTCTGCACTTTTAGAAACATGTAACCTCGATAACTCAGAAACACAGTGATTTGAATACATCAAATTTGGTATATGATTTTGTGACAACAAATGTAGTTTTTTTACAAATTTTTGTTTCAACCGGTTGAGGAAAATGCGTCTAAAATACAAATTCGATTACCGGATCCTATTAACCGAGTGTCAGGGATTCATCGCCAAATAAAACTATAACAGTAGAAATGCAAACTTCACACCAGTGTTTAATATTTCGTAACTATTGTGCCCTAATGCCACAACTATTGTGTAAGGCATTTTCTGGGATAAAAACTTTATCAGGGAGAATGCGAGAAAGTTTGGGGAAACTACTTCCACTTGTTAGACTTTTTCTAAATCTGAGCTTTTCATAAAGCTCCTGTTATATGCGATGACACTCAAATGTCATTCGACTTGGGTATCAGAACACATTAAAAAAGTCAAATTTCGCTAAACATGGCATTTTTTTAAAAAATTCGTTTATTAGATAGACCAGTCTTCTATCCAAAAGAGGTTTACTTTCTTCTCTACATTAATTAGAAGTCAAGATATTAATACTTTCTTAATGATAGGTAAACGGAAGTAGGCCTTTAAATAACCGAAAGCACCGATTTAAAGAGCTAAAAACATATTAAAAATTTATATAAACCCAAATTTAGTTTCAAATAAGGAATCATTTTTGCACGGAAAAACGCAAAATGCCAATGAGAATTTCAACGGTGTTTTCTGGTAATTTGTACCTAAACATGTCTGTTGAGCTCCGAACCCTCAGATTAGGAGCATTTATGTCTGTAATACATTTTAACGAAGTTTTTATAGGATTACTGAATTTCCTTAGTTACTGGAGTGCATCCTAGTGCAAATGTAGTAAGAGCATTTGCTGAGCTCGACAAAGACAGAATAAATGAATCTAGGTGGCATTCACTGCCAAATGCAAAAATTGCCAGAAAAAAATGACTAAAAAAAGGAAAATTATTAAAAGGTGAGGAGGAAGAAGGCATAACCTATAAATATGGTGAATTAATAATAAATTATGTACACACATAATTTATTATTAAAACATGTTACTGTATACTTTAAATGCATTCTCAAAATTGATTTTTACTTAATTTTTGCTCACTTCAAATCAAATAATTCAAAATATAATTATCATATTACTATGAAATTTGGTGGACTTTGACTTTATACTATTTTCTAGGGAATGAACTAAAATAATTTAGATTGAGTAAACATTTTTTTTAATTTACAGCCTATTGTTTGAATAATGATGTGATAAACTTACTAGAAATTTCATGATAACTCTTCAACTGGTTCTAGAATTTTTATTTATTATTATAACCATACGCTTGTAATTCATTCCGTAGAGAACACTATGTAGTTTATTTTGGTATAAGTTTTATTAGAATGAGTGTAACAGTTTTGGATGTAGCCAATTTCAAGTTTTTTAAGAATTTACTTAAATTTATGCTACTAAGTACCAATTTTCAAAAATTATTAATTTTTATTTCAAATATTGACAGTCTATTGCTAATCTTTAATAGTCTTAAACACAGAAATATAGTTAAAGTATGTCCATATCATGTTTATCTAAAAAAAGTGTTCTGAACATGTTCGAATACCTCAAATTTCCTCTCATCATGTTTCAAAATAGTTCTCCTGTTATTATACTTCAAAACGAGTGGATGCTTAACAAACTAAGCGAATTTAATATCCTTTCTGAATGTGAGTACATTTCTGAGCCTTGCATGCTTTAATAATAAAGAGACACATTTTAAAATAATTAATCCTAATGCCACACCCATTTTCAATTTTTGTGGGTGTTTATTTATCTACAGATGTTTCAATAATACACAAATAACACATTTAACAATGTTCCCACACTGGACAAGATTCAATAAAAATAATTTTACTCCACAAAAGAAAAACATGCTAAGCGATTTTTTTTAAGCCTCTCCTCTGTTTTGATGTAAAAAAGAAAGTCCTTTCTTTTAAATTCTGGTTCGAAACGCTAATACCAACATTAGTCATCCTCTTGAGACACTCCCAGCGCAGACTTGTTTTACGTTAAAACATATTTATATTATTTTCTATTGTCATAGAACTTCAAAAACCAAACAAGCTTTCTTGATATGTTCTTCAGTTATGTTTAAAAGACAAATACACGTAAGTAAACATTGTTTCTTTTATAATATGATGAATCAGTAAGTAGTAAATAATTTCAACAGTAGAGAGCTTCTTTATTTAATCACCACACATAAAAATTTGTGTAGGTCAAAAACTCAAGTAAAGTCGCTTTAAAGATTTTTTAAAATACTTTTCTCTTTCAAATTTTTCATAACCAAAACCAGCGGCAGTGGTTTCCCCAAAATTTTCTCGCATACTCTGGAATAAACGCGTTATCCGAATAATAATTACGAATAACCTTTCACCTTGAATTTAGCATTTCCATTTCTACTGAATCTATCGTGTCTTCCTTGGCGAGTTATTTGGCGATTAATCCTGTCAAGCCGGTAATATTATTCGAAAATCGAATTTGTTTTTCAGACGCATTCTTTCCAACCGATTGAGAAAAAAAAATTAGACACCAAGCTACATTTGATATAGAATTACAATTGTAGTCACAAAATCGCCAAATTTGATATATTTGTCATTGCGTTTTAAAATTATCTCGTTTACATGTTTCCAAAAGAACAGACAGACAGACAGTCAATCCTCTATTGGATTTGGCTTAAAATCTGACAGGAGTTCTAGACTATATATGTTAATTCTATTAATCGAATTTTATTTTATTGTCTAACTTTTCGTTTTATAGTTTCGTGTTAAATTTTATTCGAACAGCCGGACATTTCTCTGAGCGGATTTTATTCAAAATTTAATAGAAATCGGCAAATTTGGTATAAAAATCATAAATCAAATTTCATCTGTCTAGCGCAAAGTATTTTTGAGTTATCTTTGTCATAAACAGACAGACGGACATTTTCCAAAAATGTGTTTTTCGAACTCAGGGACATCTAAAAGATTCGTCAAAATCTGAAGTTCGAATTTTTTGACGATTACTATGGTTTCTCTATACTATTTTTACAAGAAAGAAAAAATAAGGGAATAGGTGGCAAATAAAAACAATATTTTGAAAAAATATCTTGTTATTAATGGTAGAAAAGTTCAAATATCAGATTTCCCATAAAATGGCAATGAATCTATCTTTCAGAAAAATTAAGATTTAACACGTTGCTTCCTTCTTTTCTTTTCTTTTAAAAGAAGTCATTTGTTTGAGTTGTTTTTTTCTTGCTTCGATTTTTATTTACAAGTATCGTTCTATATGTGGTATTTTAATATAATTACTTACAAATAAACCTAGAATATTACTTAACCATATTATACACACATATGCTATATAACCACCATATAATATATAGTATTGCTTAACCACATTTTATACTAGAATATTACTTAACAATATTATACACACACATATTATATAAATAGCATAAAATATATAGTATTGCTTAACCAAATTGTATATTAGAATATAACTTAACCATATTATTCATATTATATAATCATCATAAAATATATAATATTACTTAACCACATTATATACTAGAATATCACTTAACCGTATTATACAACATATTATATAACCACCATATAATATATAATATTACTTAACCATACTATACACACACATATTATATAAACACCATATAATCTATATTTATATAAAGCTCAATATGTGTGTGTATGTGAGTGTTGGCGCTCTACAGGTCAGATCGTTCCACCTACAGCTACCAAATTTGGCATATGCGTACATTGGAGGTCGGGAATGGGCACCTGGGGGTTACTTTTTTGAATTTTTAATTAGAATTTTAGTTATTAATTAAAAACTAACTTTCCCGCCAAAAATTCTTTTCGTTTCCCCATCGCCAAATGAGTAAGACTTCAGGTTTTTTCCCACGCTAACGAGGATAGGCTTAACTTATTTTCGGCTGATTATTTCAAACGATTCTGTTTATTTTCTTAGTGTTTGATGTATTTAAAATTAAACACTGTTAATTAATCGATCTTTCAGATTCATTCATAAGTACTTTTTAATTAAAATAAAACAGAATGAAGGAAATTAAAAAGTTCTAGTCTGCGAAGCGTTACCTCAACTGGCGTAGAAGATTCACGCATTTGCGTTACCATAATTGGCGTTGAAAATTCACGCATGCGCATTTAGTTCTAATTGTTGACAACTCTATTTTCAACGGATACGGACTTGATTTTGAAAGTTTATCATGTTTCCGACAGATTTTTTCAAACGATTCTGTTTATTTTCTTAGAGTTTTATGCATTTAAGATTAAACATTGTTAATTAATTGATCTGTTCATGATGAATCTGAGAAAATTTTGTAGAAAACTTCTTGAGATATTACATAAATTAAGAAAAATATTCTTTAGTGTCCATAAGGTTTAAATACTCAGCGACTCTGTTTTCAATACTCATATTATTAAAAAATGCTTTAGTTTAGTAAAAAATATTATTATATTAATTGCAGATTAATTCTTTACACCTTAATTTAAAGCCTAAATTCTACGGGAGCTAACAGAAAATTGGAGAGATACATATTACGTTATGACTGAAGGCTTTTATAATATTATGAGTGAATTATATGATTATCAAAATGTGAAGTTTTAAAATATTTTGATGAAGAAGCTATTAAAATAGGAGTTACATAAAATATTTAATTATTAAAATTTTAACGAGCATTAAGATTGGTTAACCGGCTGGTCGCCAAAGGCGGCTAGTATATAATATTAATTAACCACATTATTAGCCACATAATTACTTAACCACATCACATAAACAATTGTTTGAATGATTTTTTCCCCAACGAGATTACCTTTTCTTTTCTTTTCTTTTTCCTTTAACTGTAGAGGTTTTTCTATACTCAATTCAATTAACACATTTGATTATTCTTTTTGTATTGTACACTTCATACAAAAACTAACTGCCATTTCAACAGAAAAAAGTATGTAAATACTGCATTTAAGTACTGCCAAAGGACGCAGAACAAGGTAAAATAGATAAATGACATGCATTTGACCCACATAGGAAATAGAAAACAAATGATTGAATGGAACGAAATTATTATTTTTTCTTGAATAATTCAGTTTCGATGAAAACCTACGCAAGCGGAAATCTACATTACAATTCCCTAACTTTTCTTGTTTCTTCTAGGTTAAATTAACTTATCTAAATGGAGTATGAGATTAAATGTCAAAATTTGTGACGACTAAATTATAACTTCTTACATTTTCTCAATGCTGGTTAGGTAGCCTTCTTCAATGTCAAAAAGGAGCGCAAAGAAACTTCTTTGTTCCCCCTTTCTTATCCCTCCCCCGGCTGGAATGAACTATATTCATCACCTACATAAAATTTATTTTAAGTAAAATAAAAAAATTCTTCTTAAAAGTAAAAGATATAGAATCCGAGGGATGTGTTTTTTTTAAAAACTTATAAATGATAAAACTGAGAAGCATTTAGTTGTCTTGCAAATACAGTTCAAATTCAAGTTTACTTTAAGGGATGTAATGCAGCAGGCCTCCACGCGGTGCACCCTGGTTAACACTAAATATGCTATGGCTTGGCCTTCTTCCTTGTGTCTTTGCAAGATGTGTAAGGTTTTGAGACTACTTCAATGGAATACTAACTGCCTCTCACACGAAAAAAGGACTCAACTCCTAACTGATCTAGATAAGGAGGATGTGTTTTTCATTGTTGAAGATGCCAACTTTTTGGCCAAAAGGGATGCAAGAGTCCTCCAGAGTCCTTTGTAAAGCCTGCAGTTCCATTCAGTCAAACTCCTGATAAAAAGAAGATATGCCTCCAGAATAAAGCAGAGAGCTCTGTGTGACTCTGCGGTAAGTCTTGTGCTTCACTGCTTGAAGATGCACAGTTCATCCTAGATTTCCCTATTAAGTGCAGCTGTGGAACTTTTCAGCCTTACTACAGGCCATGACTGCTTATTTGTATTGGCTCGGGCTTTATGACTCTCCCTTATGAGCTCTGTGCGGACAACATTAAATTTTTGATGCTACTCATCTTGTGTTCTGCACTTGTGTTTTTAAACTGTAAAGTTCAGAGATATTGAAAGGCTAGAGATCTAATGGCGTCATGGCCAATCTTCAATAAATCCATAAGTTTACTTTGAGAACGGCGTTTTCATTGAATGACTTTATTTCAATTGTATCAATTCTAATTTCCTTTTCTAATTTCAGATAGGAAACATATTTTATACAATAAAAAAATTGTGTGTGTGTGTGTGTTTATCCTATACAAGAAAGTACTGTAATAGTCAAAAAATTCTACCTAGAGATTTTGATAAATCTTCATGTTTAAAATATGTATGGGTGTGAATACTGTACTGTGCGTGTGTGTGAATACATATACTGTACAGTATATGTTAATACTGTGAATGCAGTACTGTAATCGTCAAAAAATTCTACCTCGAGATTTTAATAAATCTTCATGTTTAAAATATGTATGGGTGTGAATACTGTACCGTGTGTGTGTGTGTAAATACATATACTGTACAGTATATGTGTGTGCGTGAATACATATACTGTACAATATATGCGAATACTGTGAATACAGTACTGTAATCGTCACAAAAATTCAACTGTAATCGTAAAAATCGAGATTTTGATAGATCTTCATGTTTAAAATTTCCCTTTTTAGAATGTGTTTGTCAATATATA